>JAEMWC010000630.1:160000-265000 GCA_016490735.1 Pachyseris speciosa
CATCTCTCCGCCTTGTGGCCTTAGAGCCTTTTGAGTGGCTTCAGCTTACTTGATCACATTAATTTGTGAAGTATCCTTATATATCATTGTAGATTGCACTGAGAGCCACAGAGATGGTGGAAGCTTTAGAGGACACCATAGAATCCGTCGCTCATCATCAGCTTCAGGACATGTGGAATAACGCAATCACCGACCCAGACAAGTTCCATGGCCTTGGACTCAGAAGCAAATCCTCTAATGTCGGTAAGTACATTAAGATTAACTTTACCTCAAGTTACTTCGCTGAAATAACAACTATGATTCTTGTTTGTTGGTACTGACGCAACAGTAATTATTTTGCTATTAAAATGAATTCTAAATTATTACAAACTTTAGTAAAAGTAATAAAATGAAGCTTCGATTCTGTGCCGCCCACAAAGTAATTAGATAGTATAAATCAATCCTACGATTCCCCTCGGTCATCGTTATTGTTTGCTCTTAATCCAAACAGAAATTTCAATCGATGCGGTTGAGATGATAGCGTTCAAGGGTGTTTCATTTTCCATGACACGTAACACATCACAGGCTGATGGAAACGATACGCTCATGCGCAGTCAGATTGGATTTCCGTCTTCCTTATTTAAGGGTGCACTCAGTGAAAAGTTAGCTTCAGGTAAGCTTCTGGTTACCAGTAAAGGTGGTTACCCTGCTGTTAGGGATTTTGAAGTACAATAGGCCACTTCCGAGTTACTTTGAGCTTCTTTATCAAAGCAAGGCTAGGTGCACACTTTTCTCAGTCATACTATATGCGTTTAATTTCGCACAGTTGTGACGTACTTTGTTTTCTGTTCATCATCAGAAAAGAAGGTACAGCGGCAACATTTAAGTCCAATAAACAGCAACGACCTTTTCCCGCCAACATTTACCAAGCCAGGAGTGAAAAAGAAGCCAGAACGAAATTGCCTGGGGGTTCATTCCCTCAGGGCTGTTTGAGATAAAAATCTAGAGAATTATCCTCGACACACTGCTTAATTTTTAATAATTTAATATGTTAATGATCATCGCAATTATGAACACTACCTAAGCAGTAGTGAAAATAAAGCCAGAAAAAAAATTTAGGGATTCGAACCCACGACCTCTGCGATACGGGGGCAGCGCTCTACCGACTGAGCTAACAAGCCATCTGGGAGCTGGTCGTTTTGTTGGTTCGTAATATACCCGTGAGTGGTGAATATATGAGAATGAATATATGAAATTCATATATTTGAATTGCGGATTAATGATTTAACATGTAAATGATCATCGCGGTTATGAACACTACCTAAGCAATAGTGCTTTTTGTTAATAATATCTCGTCCTGTTCTAGGATTCTACTCCAGCCTTGGTTGTTTTCGTGATGACGATCAAAACCGAACAGTTCCAACTATGGAGGGAACACATCAGTTACTAAAAGACAGCTTCCTAACTCGTAAGAATGCCGTGGAAAAGTGTGCTGAGGTGACCAGGAGTCGGGGCTGGAAGGTGTTCGCTGTCCAAGATGGCGGTTGGTGTGCTTCAAGCCCCACTGCGCATCTCACATATAATAAATATGGGACCGCGATAAACTGCGTTGATGGAAAAGGAGGCATGTTTGCCAACGACGTGTACTTCATTAATGGTGAGAATGGTAAAAAAAAAATTGCAGCCGGTCGATTAAAATACATACAGTGGAACCTTCGCTTGCAGAGACCTCCCTCCGCACATCTAGATCTCTCATAAGGGGACACCAACAAACCACGGTCCCAACAATTTCTCTACTGAAACTCTTCATTCGTGAACCTCCTGTAAGCGGACATCTCCCTTGAGCGGTCACCTATACTCGTCTTAAGGGTGTCCGCTTGCGGGAGATTTAACTGTGCATCACAGTACTGACAAATCCTAACAAGACGAAAGTAAGAGATAGCGAGTCATTCGCCAAATAAATGCCTAACATGCAGCTTCGTAAGAGCCTGGTTTATCGTTAAACTATTGATGATTTCGAGGCGATAAAAAGGAAAAAGTTTCGACAAAATGCGAGACCACAGAACCTTCATCGCGTTTGATCGATCCAACAAAAACCGAAGATAGTCTACCCGAAGGAAATTGCGGTCAAACGTTATGCACTCAAAAGTCGTATAAAGTCACTGCTCTTCAGGATAAAGCCTTGTGAATTTTCCTTCGATTTAACTTTTTAACGATTTAACCCAATGCATGGGAATTTTTTTTTAATATTCCATTCTAATTGACTGGAAACACAAAGATTTTATTTTGTACAGCTATTACTTTAAGTAAGGCGAAATAACAATCCATATGTGGAAAGGAACAAATTTTCAATACTGTGGAATAGATTTTCTTTTTGTCTTCACAATTCGCCTCTTCCCCAGGAAAATGCCTTTAATTCATTTACTTACAATTTACGTCTCGTCATCTCTAATTTTAATTTGTAATATATTGAATGTCTGTATGCATGTATTTATTATTTATTTTTTCTGACAAATAAATAAACTGAAACTGAAACTGAAACTGAGCAATTCATGGGTTAAGGTTAATCCTGAGTTCAAAGTTATATTATTTAAATGAACACAGTTAATTTGTTGTACAACCTGAGGAACAGAAAAGTGAACCAATATTTTTTGTTGTAGCATACTACACGTGCTTGTGTTCAATATTTTACAAGAACTTGGAGGATCTATTAACATCTGATCCCTTGCTAGAGATAAGGTGAGAAACTGTTTCATGAAACTGTTAAGAAAGAATATACTCTCCTTAGGCCCCGTCCACACTAATGCGTTTCGTTTGAAAACACATAACGGAGGTTTTCGAAAACGCTCTCCAGAGTGGAGGTTTTCGAAAACGGAGTAGTGTGGATTGGCAAAAACGGAGGTTTTCGAAAACGCATCGGTGTCCACACTAATGCGCGTTTCTTATGAAAACATATACTTTTTTATCCGTTTTCGCCTTCCGTCTACACTAAAACGATCGAAAACGGAGGTTTTCGAAAACGCTCTCCAGACTGAAAGTTTCTGAAAACGGAGTAGCGTGGACGGGTGAAAACGGAGGTTTTCGAAAACGCATTAGTGTGGACGGGGCCTTATTTACTTAACCTGCGGGTAAATTGAAAGGTATGTTAACCAATTAAAAGCCCAGCGAGCTCTCAGAATAGTTGACAACCTTGTTTGCATATCTTTCATAGAAGGTGAAGTTTCTGTGAGAAATGGTAACATTTTGTTCATGTTTCTAGAAGATTATCAGAATCATTCGTAGAAGTTTGGGGAACTCCAGATTTGTGTTTCATTATCGCTGTATTAAGGCTTCTTTGTCTGAAGTAACTTAAAGTACCCGCATGCGCATGCTGACGCTGCGGTTCGAGTCGTTTAATAGAACATGGACTTTTCAGCTAAGACTTTCTGATATGATTTTATGAACCGGCGATGAAGAAATATGTCTCTATTTTGGTATTTGTATTTTACTTCTATCTGAAAAGAACTTATTAAGTTTCAATTAGCATTTTCCACTAGTTGAATGTGGTTTCTTATGTTGTATATATTGTACATCTTCCAGATCCTTAGAAGAAATGGGTGCAAAGGATGGCTACAACAAATCCCAGCTGAACTCCGTAGTCATATCGGGTAGTATTGTCACAAGGCAACCAAAGTTTTATCAGTCACTCCCGGATCCTATAGCACTTGTGTTTGAACACCTGGTGAGAGCCACATTTTACGAAAAAGACATTTGAACATTCCCCGTACCATTCACATATATCAACTTTTTATTGCCTTATTATTAGTGATTATCTTAGTTTTATTTTTGAAAGCTATGTCAATAATCACACTTCTTCTATAGTGATTAAATTTTATTTGTAGTGAGTAAACAAAGCGAATTTTTAGATTACTTTAATAACTTAATCTGCCCGCAGGCATGGTAAAATATCTGGTTAAACTGTTTTAACTCTTTGGTGACTTTTGCTTTCGCGTTTCAGCATTCTAACAACACTACACCTGCCATCTGTGGTTTCCTTAATATGGAATCTAAGTAAGTTCATTTTTCAGTCAGCTAATTGCATCCGTTTTGTCCACAATCAGACTTATCCTTACGCTGATAAGATCTCTCCTTCAAATGACTTGGGTTCATTGTAACTTTGTAATACGCTCACCTTATTCCAGTAATAGTAAGGGCAGGTCAGAAAACTCGTTCCCTGACAGAATTCATCTAAACTTTAATTTATACTCCTCTAATAATAAAAGCAAACACGATCGCGATATTTCATTTCTTGTGCTGCCATTTATACTTGACCATAGCGGTGTCCAACCAGAAATCTTGCGCTGCTTTGGCCACAGCTCACATATGAATTTATTCCTTAAATTAACACTTATTCCTTAACACTTCTCAATGCTTCATTAATGTCAGTCCTTTAACTTATAAATTGTGTTTAAATGCCCTTTATAGTGTGAATAAATAAAAAAATTGAATTGAATTGAATTGACCTTGTTCCCAAATGGAACAACTAGCAAGAACAGTATGTATACAAATTAACACTTTAGGACTGAAAAAGGTTGTCGTTGGTGGCATTAACAAGTGTTCGGATTAATGGGGGTGAAAAGGGCACCCTTTTAGGACGGAGCTCTTGGTATAACCAACTTAATAGGTCACGGCGTTCCCAGTGGGACCACTTAAAGTGGTTGTAATAGTTACGAATTGAGCGCGTTTACGGGTTGTCTTATCGCGAGCTTCATGAAACTGTTGTTAACCGTGTTTCATTTTGTAGTAATCCGGATGATCGATGGTTTGGCCATGGATGTTACATTTTTAACAGCAACAAGACCCACACGGTGTGCCACTGCTCGCATCTCACAAACTTCGCTCTTCTACTCGATTTATATGGCTCTCCGGTAAGATACAGTAAAAACCGCGTATAAGAACCTGGATTATATTTTTTAATTTAGCCTAAACAGATTCTTATATAAATGGTACTTAAAGCAAATTTAGGCTACCAAGGTTCTTTTAAATATATATCTCATTTAAATATATTTAATTATATATTATTTCATTTAAATATATTATAAATACCATCTCATAATACAATATAAATCATTTATTTATATACTGCCTAAAGGTAGTACAGTGCAGGTATGTCCTTAACAAAAAATATGCTCAAACAAACTCATAGTCAGTTCTCTGAAATGCCATTGCAAAGTTGATAACAAGAAAATCTTGGGATACTTTTACAGCAACTCCACTGATAAGAACCTAACTTAAAATTTCAGCCTTAATAGGTTCTTATGTGGAAGGGCTGAAAATGAAACTTTTACCCTAAAAGGTTTTTAAAACCCAGGTTCTCACACGCGCGTTTTTACTGCAGCAAATCTGCGATTCCTTGAAACTTAGACGCTTCACCGCAAAGCCTGGAAGGCTGCGGTTACAGTAGGGTTATAGAGACAGCTTTTATGCTTGGTAATCTACAGCAAAGAAAAATGATTACAATGACTACCAAGCAGTACGCTTGCAATAAACATCAGTTAGTTATTAGCGTTGTCCTTGACATTTTTACTCGGGTTTCGGGTTTAATTTTCTGCCTTAACTCGAAGGTTACTTTCCCCGTGAAACGCAATTTGCATCTTTCGCCAATTTTTATCGATATTTTCCAACGACCTAATTTTTCCTGTAATGTTTTTTTTTTTTTTTTTTTCAAAGTGGTCTTCGTGCGTCTCTCGCTTTCCTTATCCTTCATAACGCATTTTGTGGATCACCATAATGTTACAAAATGTACTCGCACGAAATTACAGATTACATATGGGTTTTCGAAGATACCCTACAATGATCCCTGAAGAACCTTTCTAGCGATTATAGTTTAGCTGGGGTTACCATAAAACCTTTAAGCGAACGTTTAAAGTACTTTTTTTAACAGGAGACCATAATTCAAGCTAACGACAAAATACTGATGATCATGTCCTATGTGGGAGGCAGCTTGTCGGCCGCCTGTTGTTTTGTTGCTGTTTTAATCTTCAGTATCTTACAGTAAGTACACTGTAGCTTGTCTCAATGGTAACTACACTAGCATAGTCTAACAGATAGTAAGTTATTCTTTCTTTTGAAAATAAACTTTCTAAATTTTATCAGCTTTTTCTTATAATAATCGTGGAAATTAAAAAGGCTTCATGTAATAAATAAAAAGCTTGTTTTGTTAAAACATAAAGTAACAATTCTAAATTTGATCATTGCGTCTTAAGTCAAACCTTTTGGCAAAGGGTACTCTAAACTTTATCAGCTTTTTCTTATATTAATCGTGTAAATTAAAAAGGCTTCATGTAATAAATAAAAAGCTTGTTTTGTTAAAACATAAAGAGTTTAGATCATTGGAGTTTTTGATCATTGGAACAGAACGTCAGTTATCGAGGGTGGCTGTTGACAAGATCAAGGTTAGCTGAGGTATCTTCTGTCTCTTCAGTGTGCAACTTGGGTGCCCGGTTCGATTCTCGTTTGGACATGTCCACTCACATGACTAAAGTTTGTGGAAGTACCTTTTACTATCTGTACAATATTCGGCATATAAGAAAATATTTGTCTCGTGAGTCTACTGAAAGGCTTGTCCACGCGTTCATTACAAGTAGATTGGACTATTGTAATAGCTTATTGTATGGGGTTGCGGAATATCAAATTAGGAAATTACAAAGAGTCATGAATGCTAGTGCACGGTTAGTTTATTGCACACCTAAGTACTGTCATATTACCCCTTTACTTAGGGAACTTCATTGGTTACCGGTGTGCTTACGTATAGATTTTAAGATTCTTCTTATCACATTTAAGATACTTTGGGGTTAAGCTCCTAGCTATCTTAAGAATCTAGTCTCTATCTTACCGCCTTCCATTTATCATTTGCGTCGAAACGATAATGGCATACTGCTGGCAAGTCCTAGGTTCAAAACGAAAAAGACTATGGGGATCGCTCTTTCATGGTTGCAGCCCCAGTCTTATGGAACAGCCTTCCTCTTTCAGTAAGACAAGCTAAGGACATTAACACTTTTAAGAGTTTAGTCAAGACCTTTTTATTTTCTCAGGCCTTTTCTTAAATTTAATGCTTAGTTTTAACGTTTTTAATATTTTAAATTAAGTTAATAATAATCGCTCTTTCATGGTAGTTAGAATTGTAGGTTTTAGGTTTAACTTTTAATTTTAGTCAGTAGTTTTACTATGCTAACTGTAATGCGCTTTTGATTATTCTTATAGAAAAAGCGCAATATAAGTATTAAATATTATTATTTATTATTTGTGACCATTCTAAATTTGATCCTTACATCGTAAGTCAAACCTTTTGGCAAACGGTACTCGGCCTTAGGACCTGTCTTCATTGCCCTTCATTCATCTCTAATGCAAGAAATTGCTGTTGTATTTCTGTTTTCAGTCTCAAGGGAGACCACATCCACGTACACAAGAACCTGGCTATTAACATGGGGGTGGTTCAACTTCTTTTCCTGTTTGGAACAGATCAGACAAACAACAAGGTATAACGGCATAATTGTTCTTAAACACAGGATAATAGTACATTTTGGTCGTTATCATTATCATTCAAGTTGTTGTCATTCTTGCTATGTTATTATTGTTATTATTCTTTTTGCTTACTAGTATTTATGGTACACATAAAACGTCCACCTTACCCTCCATGTTGGTTGGTTGCGATCAAGTACAAGAGTAATCGTCACCAACCTACACTGTCTACTCTCATTTCGCCTAGTTTATATTTCAATCAAATGTGCATTTCAAGACGACCGAAACACAGCCCAGCTAAACTTTCTGGAATTGGACAAAATCAATGGCCCTGAAAAGAGTGATTATCACATTTTCGAGGTTCCATAACAACTTCGTTGTATTGTACAACGTTACTAGATGAACATGTAACAGTCTCCAAAAGAAACTGAGAAACTAAGGAGACTGTTCTCGGATTGTTATAGAAAATCGATATGGTAAAACGGTGTTGACCGTGGGAGACAAAGATAGTTAAGACTCAATGACTTAAAAGTGTTTCGTTGTCACAACGATACTTAATTGTGTCCCTTTTTTGTTGTTTTCTTATGTCTTAGTGGCTGTGCAAAGCTGTGGGAATCGCACTGCATTATTTTCTGACCGCAATGTTTTCCTGGATGCTAGTAGAAGGCTGGCATTTGTATTTGGCCCTTGTTGAAGTGTTCAGTGCTCAAAGAAGAAGTTTACTCAAAAGATATTACATTTTGGGATATGGTGAGCTTCGTTTGGTTCTTGCTATTATTGTTGTTGTTGTTTGATAGCCATGTATCTCTAATCGAACGTTTATGATGCTTTGTTCTAGAAGTCACACAACCATTGATTTATTTCTACCGGTGCATGTACACTCCACCACGTTTTTAAAATTACCTTCGGCTAACACACCCTCTGACTTTTTATTAGAACCTGTACTTTCATATTTCCGGGGAGATACGACCGTACATTCTTAGTAAGAGTAACTTGCGTGTTGTCTTTAATGAAGTTAATCTATTACCGTGGCTGAAATGAAAATACGTCATTTAAAATTGGCAATAGGCTGTGCCGGTGCATTAGCTACTGGACATACCGCGGAGTTGGTGTGGTTTCACTTTTCATGTTTTATAAACAAGTATTGTAACATTATTTAATAGTTCATGATGAACTATGATACATTCCTTTGTTAATGTTTCTTCTATCTTCTATGTCAGGTTTACCATCCGGTATGACGGCATTATCCATGGCTATTTTTTGGGACAATTATGGAACTGGAAAAATGTTAGTACTTTTCGCCTTTGTTTTAGATTTTTCTTTCGTTTTAATTTAACTTAAATTTTTGTATTCCATGAAACCCATTGTGGCTTCGGCAACTATCAAGATGAGGCAAATCGAGACGTGTCGCGAAATTTATGGACGTACTTTACGGAGATTGCGATGCGGATTACAATGAAGGCAATGAAAGTTCCGTCAAATGCCGTTTATTTCGCGCCAAAAAATATTGATCGACGATTCTCGTAAACTGCATATTAAGGGTTACAATAGAAATAAATCAACAACTAAATAAACAAAGGCAAACAACCAAAAAAAGGTCCAGACATGACCTCGACATTTTGGGGGCGGAACCCAAAACCATCACAAAAAAATGCATGATAAAAACTAAGTGTTCCACGCACGAAAGCATAAACTCAAATGCAAACCATTTATAACTTGGGAACACTGGCAAACTCTACTTAAGCTTAACTACAATACAAAGCCACTCGAAGCGAAAGATAAACTATAAACGGCTTCGAAGTAGCTATATGCAAATTTCAACAAAAAAATAAAAGCAGGTACTTAAAAATAATGAAATTAAGTAAATACTAAAACGATTACAACTCTGAGGACGTATTCCACAGGGAGTTAGCATAAAACAAAAATTAAGTAACTCGCATATCTGTCCCACACAGAAAAGGCCAAGGCGGCTAAGATGAACTTGCTTTGGAATTGGTCTTTCTTCGACGACGATCAACGTGTGACTGAACAAGCTAACAGAAAAACTGAACTTTGAACAGTAAAGTGACCAGTAAAGTAAGCCCCTGCGAGTCCAAAGGTCGCGTAGGCCAAAGAAAAATGAAATACTACCATATAAGGAAAAACTAAGTGACGAACTTAACATCCATTGCTAGTATCGTCTCCTTTCTTTGAAAGCTTTTAACTTCGTCCCAAGTCTACGATAGTTGCTCTGAGTAGAGAGCCTTCAACATACTGTAGTTAGGACAGCTTTTCTAAAGTAATTAAGTAAATCTATCTCATTTACCCTTTTTCTTGCAGATGCTGGATGACAGAAATTGTGCTGTTGTCCCTCTTCCTTCCACCAGTCGTTGTGGTTATATTGGTAGGCAATACATTTTTCTTTCATTTACCGCAATTTATCACCGTACGCGGACGTCATCGTTTCCATTTCATTAGATCTTTAGCCATCTACTTGCCAGCTGTTCCCTCCATGCTCAGTTTGAAAGCAACTGTCACGAATCCCTGTATGTGTTATTTAATCTTCTCGAGTCGAGGACTTTCTGGCTACACACCGTCTATCACAGAATAGATGAATCAGATGAATGCTTTGATACATTACTGCAACCGTTACATAATTTCATAAACATAATTTCATTTTTAGATACTTTAATCTGCAATTATAAGAATACACATTGACAAACATTAAATATTTCACCCAAATAATAAAAGGGGGCTCTACATGTATAACATTTATAATAATACTGAGAAAATCATGATAAATAGAAAAAGCGCGGAAAGGCATTCTTTATCAGTTGCTTTAAAACTTTCTTTTAAGTTAGTGTGACGGTTTTCGGCCAAGCATAGATCGCTTCCCGTGGTACCAAAACTTGAGGAACTTACAATAATGATTTGTGTTCCGTTTTCAGGCAAATGTGATCATCTTAGGAATGGTTATTGGTGTTTTGATATCTCCCACGGTAGAGAGACGCCAGAAGCAAGCCAGTAATAAGTCATTTATTAACAACATCAGGTGAGCGTTTACGGGTGAGACCTTCAGCCTTGCAGCAGAGGCTCCTCTCGCTTCACTTGAACCATCGCAAATGTGTTGGAGCGCTTTTAAATTTAGTGTCATGAAACCAAAACACTTTGGAAACATACGAACCACAACGAACTAACCAGAAAAAGAAACCAATGGAAATGGAAATTGGTTAAGACAGCCTCGCTAGTTTCTAGATAATCAATAATAACTTACTGAACTTACTGAAATAAAAGCAATAATCATTTTCATAGCAATCAATAACCAAAGGGTCTCTTCTTTCTTTCTAAATATATCGCCGTTACCTATTAACGAAATGGAAGTGTCCATCATTTCCACTTTGTCAACACGCAATGGAGAATGATTTTTCCCCAGCCACCTTTGTGATGTTTATCGAAACCATGTTGAATATTCACAGGATGTCTCTGAAGGGATGCCTCACACTCTTACCACTGCTTGGAATCACGTGGCTTTTGGCTTTCTTACAAGTGAACTCTGAATCGCCGGTGATGTCTTACGCCTTTGTTCTGCTCAGCTGTTCTCAGGTGACAATGATGACAACATGAAGTTTGTAGTTAATCCCTTGGATATGTTGTGGTATGAAATTTACTTTGGTATGAAATTATTTCTTACCAGTGTGAAATTTATTTCCTTTGTCTCCTAACCCTAATTACTCATAGGAGGCAAAGGAAATAAAATTCATACTATTTCATACCAAAGTAAATTTCATACCACAACAGATACATACCTGACAACCTTTGTGTTGCCTTACTCGCTACAATTACACTTCTCCACCCCTACTGAATTTTAAAGTTAGCACGTCACGTCGAGGCCCTGCAGGAATCATGTTGAAATCTATCGGCCGGTTATACAAACGAAGCTAAACTTACACCCTGGTTAAAGAAAATTAATGTATCCCCTAAGTCAGCTTCAATCGGGTCACTTCACGCAGGCAAATGTATTGATTGTTTATTTGTGTGATATATGTCCTTCTCGCTGTTTTCAGTGGGCAACATTTAGGTTTTAAAGTTTGCAGGAGTGAATATGCTGACTTGAACCGTGGTTTCGTTAAGGACAGTCGAAACTTCATATAAATAACTGGCCTTCTGTGACACGAAGGGTTGAATTCACGTTAATAGTTACGCTAAGAATTTACGGTCCAATAATAGTTGAGGTAAAGTATTAGAGCTAGAGTTTTCATCGTCCACGTTCATCTGCAGTAAATCTTTCGGGCAATAGCTCTGTATTACCAACAGCTTTATTAACGTATTTGCTAATTTCTTTCCAGGGCGTGTTTTTCTTCATCTCTAACATAGTTCTCAATCAAGAGGTGATGTAATCTTGTACTACTTGCTCAGTATCCTTACTTTGTTGCATAAAGAATACTTCAAATGCCTTCTCTTATACTGCCCTTACTGTTTCACATGAATCTGACTTTCGTGTCTCCGTCCTCACTATGTCCTTTATCTCATTACCCACCTTGAACAACTGTTTACTGTAACGCTCTTCTCTCTGCCTATATACTCTGCGCTACCAATTTATATGCAACGTTTACTGCCCAACTTGTCCATCCAGACCTACCACTACTGTCTTTCTTCTTCATGACGTGATTCCCTACACAATTTTTCAATATGTTCTCTTGTCCATTCCAAACTGTCTGTTGTCACTTCTTTCAGTGTCAGTCTCTTGCCCCGTCCTTCCTCTCAGTAACAAGTATTTCTCCACTCAATTCTTAATGTCTTTTCTTCGCTCTCTTATAACTCTTCTTTCTGTTCTCTCTGCTTACTATCATTCTCATTACTTTCTCACAATCTTTCCACGCTCTGCCTTCACTGTCCATTCTCTAAATGCCTTTACTATTCTCCCATTCTCTTCTTACTGTTTTATTCTCCGTCTCTGTCATCACCCTGCCCTCGTTATCTGTTATCACGTAACCGCTACTTCAAACTAGCTCTGCCCTTTATCAAGGGTTTACCTGCTTTTCTGTAAAGCAGTAGTTTTTCTTTTACTGATGTAAATTCCGTGGGTAAATAAAGTTCATTAATTCATTCGTTCTCCTTTAGCTGTCCTTACTGTATAGTTTATTCACCTTCTTTCCTTACTTTGTCATTAATTTATATACCTCTTACTAACCGAGTTCGAGGTCCGTACTGTAAGTTACGGACCGAGTTTTTTCCTTTTGATTTATGGCCCAAGCGCGAAGCGCGCGGGCGAACCGAACCGATAAAGCGAGGTTAGTAAGATATTTATTATATCTCTGAGGTTAATCCGGCGCGCGGGAAAGAAACCTTGTTGAAGTCAAGCGGACCGTACTGTAGAATACGGCCCGCAAAATTGACCAATCACAGCGCGCGTACTAAGTGAGAGATATAATAAAGGCCAATACTGTTCTAGCTACTTCTCCTCAAACTTTCCTTACTCTCTGTTCTTGTTGTTAGTGTCCGTCATCACTCCGTCGTTACGTTCTGTTGTCATTCTGCCGTCACTGTCTTTCCCCATTGCTTTTTATTTTCTTCTCATTCTATCACTGTTGTATGTTCGGTTCTTATTCTCTCCCTATTGTCTTTACTCACTCCGGTCTTTACATTTCTTAGCGTCTGATCTCACCCTGTCGTTACGACCTGTTTTCTCCATCTTCGCTGCCTTTCATGATACTATGTACTCTTATTCTATCATTAATGTTATTCCTTCCTAGTTCCATATTGTCTGCTTTATTTTTGTCTCTTTTACTTCATGTCCTTGCTTTCTTCTTACTATCTGCCTTCACTCGTTTTTCGTCGTCATCGCGTTAATAAGGATTTTAGAAACGAGGACGGCGACGACAACGAAAACGTCAATTTCAAAATATAACTTCTCGTTATTGTAGCACTTTCGCGGTTATTCCAGTTTGTTCAACTTGTTTAATGTCGGCGAACTATCCAGGAACTAAACTTCTATGAACGGCGTTAAAGTAAAGAAAAAGAAAGAAAAATTTGCCATCGTGTGCTCACGTTCTCGCCACAACCTAAATTTGGTCATTTCACGTTGTTGTTTTGCAGAGAACGGTAAAGAAATGTACCAAAATGTAAAACGCACGTGCAGAGCCATTGTTTTTGCTCATTAAACCTATTGTTTTGTGACGTTCTCGTTGACGTTCCCGTCCTCGTTTCTTAAACTCCCTAATAGAGACCTTAAGCAACGAGGACGACAACAACAACGCCACAAAACAATAGGCTTAATGAGCAAAAACAATGGCTCTGCACGTGCGTTTTACATTTTGGTACATTTCTTTGCCGTCCTCTGCAAAACAACAACGTGAAATGACCAAATCTTATGTTTTCTTGAGGACGTGAGCGCATGAAGGCAATTTTTCTTTCTTTTTCCTTACTTTGACATCGTTCATATAATTTACTTCCTGGACATATCGCCAGCATTTTCCGAAACAAAAAAAAATTTGAATAATCAAAAACAAATTTGAATAATCGCGAAAGAGTTACAGAAACGAGAAGTTATATTTTGAAATAACGCTTTCGTTGCCGTCGTCGTCGTCATTGCTTAAGGTCCCTATTGTCCCCTGTCACATCTCCATACTGTCTTTCCTGCCTTTTTCTTCACTCTGTTCTTCGGCTCTGTCCATAGGGTTTGTTACGAACCTGTCCTTACTCTCTGTCTTTACGTACTCTCGCTGTTTTCACTCTTCCCTTATTGTCCATCCTCATTTTTTCTTTACGCTCATTCTCCCACCGGTTTACTTACTGTCATTTCTTACCCTATCCTTATTTTTTATCCTCACTGAATTCATTCTGCCCTCGCTTCCTGTTCAAACTCTATCGTTACTGTCTGTTTCGCTCATTTCTTACTCTTCGAACTGTCCTTACGCTCAGCCTTTGTTGTTCTTCCCTACTTGGTCTTTACCGACTCCCCTCATGTTGTCCTAACTTTCCGTCTTCACTCTGTCCTTACTGTCAGTCCCAACGCTACTCAACTCTACTCTATCCTTGCTGACTATCCTTCCTCTGTCCTTGCGGTCTTTTTTTACTCATCCTTGCTGTCTGTTCTTACTATGTCCTCGATGTCTGTCCTTACTCTGTCCTTGCTGTCTCCCCTTAACTGAGCTGATCGGATTATCATTCAAAGCAACTGGGACATCAGATCAGGCGATATATTAAAATTGCTTCAGTGGGACACTCTTGGAGTCCGTCGCCGTCGTCCTACTGCGATCATGATGCACAAAATTATGCACAACAAAGCTCCTGAGTACCTCACTGACGCATTTCGCCTATTTCGTGACAGTACTGCTTTACAACCTCAGACTCTTACTTTAATTTAACACTTCAAAAACTCAGCACCGAAAGATTAAGGAAAAGCTTTTCATACCGTGGTGCTAAGCTATGAAATTTCACTCCATCTGCGATTAAAGAAGAACCGTCTCTTGAAGTCTTTTGGAAATCTTCACGCACTCTCGGTCTCCATGACATCAATTAATACTTCTTTTTAGCTTTTGTATACTTGTAACTCATGTAATTTTTATTCAGTATGTCTTATGATATTTTATTGCATGCACGGCTGTCTTGGAAACCAACTCCATCTAACTGAAGAAACTCCGTGTTGAAATAAAAATGTCTGTCGGTCTGTCTGCCTTCCTTACTCCATCCTTGCTTTCTGTTCTTACTTCGTCCTTTCTGTCTGTCCTTACTCCGTCCTTGCTTTCTGTTCTTACTCCCTCCTTACTGTCTGTCCTTAAAATTCCTCTGTACGTGCTGTCTCTCCTTACTCTATCCTACTGTCGCTGCTCTCTGTCCTTACTCCATCCTTGTTTTCTGTTCTTATTCAGTCCTTGCTGTCTCTCATTACTCTCTCCTACTGTCTTTCCTTTCTCTATCATTATTTTCTGTTCTTACTTCGTCCTTGATGTCCTTGCTGTCTCTCCATACTCTATCCTTAACTGTCTCTGCTTCCTCTGTCCTTCCTTTCTGTTCTTACTCCGTCCTTACTGTCTGTCCTTACTCCGTCCTTGGTTTCTGTTCTTATTCTGTCCTTGCTGTCTCTCCTTACTCTATCCTACTGTCTGTCCTTACTCCGTCCTTGCTTTCTCTTCTTACTCTGTCCTTGCTGTTTTTCCTTACTGTATCCGACTGTCTGTTCTTCCTCTATCCTTACTTTCTGTTCTTACTCCCTCCTTACTGTCTGTCCTTAAAATTCCTCTGTACGTGCTGTCTCTCCTTACTCTATCCTACTGTCTGTCCTTCCCCATCCTCGTTGTCTGTGCTTACTCTGTCCTTGCAGTCTATCCTTACTCTGTCCTTGCTGACTCTCCTTACTCTGCCCTTGCTGTCTGTCTTTACTCTGTCCTTACTGTCTTTCCTTCCTCTATCCTTGCTGTCTCACCTTAGTCCGTCCCTGCTGTCTGTCCTTACTCTGTCATTGCTGTCTTTCCTTACTCCGTCCTTGCTATATGTCCTTATTGTCCTTGTTATCTTATCCTTACTTGGTCATTGCTGTCTCTCCTTCCTCTCTCCTTCCTGTCCGTCATTACTCTGTCCTTCTTTGCCTGTCCTTAGTCTCTCCTTGCTGTTTGTCCTTACTATATCCAGCCTTCCATCCTTACGTCGTCCTTGCAGTCGTTAATCTCTCCTTGCTGTATGTCCTTACTTCATCCTTGCTGTCTATCCTTACTCTGTTATTGCTGTCTGTCCTTACTCTGTTATTGCTGTCTGTCCTTGCTCTGTCTTTGCTGTCTGTCCTTACTCCTTCCTTGCTGTCTCTCTTTACTCTGTCCTTGCTGTCTCTCCTTCCTCTGTCCTTGCTGTCTCTCCTTACTCTCTCCTTGTTGTCTGTCCTTCCTCTGTCCTTGCTAGCTGTCCTTACTCTGTCATTGCTGTATGTCCTCACTGTCTGTGTTTACTCCGTTCTTGTTGTCTGTCCTAACTGCCTGGACATCCTTACGCCATACTTGCTGTCGGTCCTTCCTCTGTCCTTCCCGTCTGTCCTAATACTCCGTCCTTACTGTCTGCTCTTCCTTTGGCATTGCTGTCTGTCCTTACTCTATATCCCTTTTCTCTCTCCTTCCTCTGTCCTAGTCTCCTTCGCAGGCTGCGCACTCAAGCTTTGCATTCCTTTCCCTCAAACTGACCAATAAGAAGCAGGCTTCCATTTCTAGAAACCTGGTCCTAGTCCGTTAGTGGGGAGGAGCGTTACGTGACGACCCTAATAACGGCTGCGAAGGAGACTACCTTTGTCCTGGCTTTCTGTCCTTCCTCTGTCGTTGCTCTCAGTCTTTCCTCTCTTCTTACTCTGTCCTTTCTATCTCTCCTTACTCTCTCCTACCGTCTGTCCATCGTCTGTCCTTGATTTCTGTTTTTACTCCGTCCATACTGTCTGTCCTTCCTCTGTCCTAGCTGTCTCTCCCTACTCCATCCTTGCCGTCTTTCCTTATTCTGTCCTTTCTGTCTGTGCTTACACTGTTCTTGCACTGTTCTTACACAGTCCTTGCTGTCTCTCCTTACTGTATCCTACTGTCTGTCCTTACTCCATCCTTGTTTTCTGTTCTTATTCAGTCCTTGCTGTCTCTCATTACTCTCTCCTACTGTCTTTCCTTTCTCTATCATTATTTTCTGTTCTTACTTCGTCCTTGATGTCTGTCTTTCCTCTGGACGTGCTGTCTCTCTTTACTCCTTCCTTGCTGTCTGTCATAGCCTGTCCTTTTTGTCTGTGCTTACTCTGTCCTTGCAGACTATCCTTTCTCCATTCTGGCTTTCTGTTCTTACTCCCTCTTTGCTGTCTCTCCTTACTCTGTTCTTGCTGTCTCTTTATTCTGTCCCTACTGTCTGTCCTTCCTCTGTCCTTGCTGTCTGACCTTACTCCATCCTTGCTGTCTGTCCTTACTCTGTCCTTGCTGTAACTCCTTTTTCTGTCCTTGCTGTCTGTCTTTACCCTGTCCTTACTGTCTGTTCTTACTCTGTCCTTGCTGTAACTCTTTTTTCTGTCCTTGCTGTCTGTCCTTACTCTGTCCTTGCTGTAACTCCTTTTTCTATCCTTACTGTCTGTCCTTACTCTGCCCTTGCTGTCAGTGCTTCCTCTGTCCTTGCTGTCTGTCCTTACTCTTTCCTGTCTTTCCTCATCACCATCGTTAGTGACTGTCCTTCCTCTGCTCTTGCTGTCTCTCCTTGCTCTTTCCTTGCTGTCAGTGCTTCCTCTGTCCTTCTGTCTGTCCTTACTCTGTCCTTGCTGTCTTTCCTTACTCTGTCCTTGCTCCATTCTTGCTGTCTGTCCTTACTCTGTCCTTGCTGTCTGTCCTTCCTCTTTCCTGCTGTCTGTTCTTACTCCATCCTTGATCTCTCTCCTTACTCTGTTTTTGTAGTCTGTTCTTACTCTGTCCTTACTGTCTGTCCTTACTCCATTCTTGCTGTCTCTCCTACCTCTGTCCTGCTGTCTGTCCCTACTCC
The DNA here is from genome assembly GCA_016490735.1 of Pachyseris speciosa. Taxonomy (NCBI): domain Eukaryota; kingdom Metazoa; phylum Cnidaria; class Anthozoa; order Scleractinia; family Pachyseridae; genus Pachyseris; species Pachyseris speciosa. The sequence goes on from JAEMWC010000630.1 coordinate 177,941, forward strand.
GTCCTTGTTTTCTGTTCTTACTCCGTCCTTGTAGTCTCTTGTCACTCTGGCCTTGCAGTCTGTTCTTACTCCGCCCTTACTATCTGTCCTTCCTCCGTCTTTGCTTTCTGTTTTTACTCCGTCGTTACTGCCTGTCCTTCCTCTGTCCTTGCTGTCTGTTCTTACTCTGTCCTTGCTGTCTGTCCTTCCTCTGTCCTTGCTGTCCCTCCTTACTTCGCCCTTGCTGTCTCTCCTTACTTTGTCCTTGCTATCTGTCCTTACTCTTTCTTTGCCGTCTGTCCTTACTGTGTCGTTGCTGTCTTCCCTTATTGTGTCATTATTGTCTGTCCTTGTCTTTCCTCAGTTGTTTTATTTATCTTTGTTGGTTTTCATTTAGTTATTACTTTCTCTTATCACTCTTTGCTTAAAGTCTGTTCTCACTCTGTTTTTAGCGTCGATCTCACTGTCTTCTTACTGTCTTTCCCCACTCATCCCGTACTCTCTTGTGATCACTCTGTTTATCATTCTATGTTCTAGCCGTCTGTCCTCACTTTGTGCGTGATGCCCCACAGTTTTTACTTACTGTCTTTTGTACTGTTTGGTCACCCTGTTCCTATTTTCGTTTTCCACTCTTGTATGTTCTCGCCTTATCCTTTTCTTTTTCGTCTCTGTCCTTCTGTTTGTTTTAAATCTGTCTTTACTCACTGTAGAAAGTAGAAATCTGAAAGTAGAAATCTGTCTTTATTCACGGAGATTTCATATTTGTTAGCAGCGCTGATTTAAGTCCAAACGTTCTTTCTGTATATACCCTTAGTTTTTAGTTTTTGTAGTTTACTTAGTGATTAGTTAATTGCAAACGACCTCACAAGCTCATGTAGCTTTAATACTCATCGTTTTAAAATAAAGGCTATCTATCTATCTATCTATCTACTCATGTTGTCCTTACTGCTTCTCCTTTCCCGCCCCTAACAGATTGTCGTCATTCTTTTCTTATCGTCTCTTTTTGCTTTTTTCTTTAATTTATGTTTTCATCTTGTCCTTACTTTCTGTTCGTACCCGATTTCCTTTCTCTCTCTTCACTCAGCTCGTTTCGTGCGATCACCCCATCTCTCTGTTTTTCCTTTTTGTTTACGCTCTGTCGCTTCTGTGTTCTTGTCATTTATACGCTGTCGTTAATTTCCTCTAACAGCCTTGTGGTTTCTGAAGGTCTCCTTACCATCATTACTTGCAATGCACACCTTGTACTTTTCTGGTGAAGCCAACGAACAGAAACTTCACTCTGTTCTTGCTTCTCTCCCCGTCTTTTCTCAATAGGGAGCTTAAGCAAGGACGACGACGACGGTAACGAAAACGTTATTTCGAAATATAAACTCTTAACTTAAAAAATGCTGGCGAACTGTCAAGGGACTAAATTACTATGAACGACGTTCATGTAAAAAAATAGATAGAAAAAATTGCCGTCTTGCGCTCACGTTCTCGAGAAAAAAGATAAAATTTGGTCATTTCAAGTTGTTGTTTTGCAGAGGACGGCAAAGAAATGTACCAAACTGTAAAACGCACGTGCAGAGCCATTGTTTTTGCTCATTAAGCCTATTGTTTAGTGGCGTTCTCGTTGCCGTCGTCGTCCTCGTTGCTTAAGCTCCCTAATATCCATTTATAATTTCCTCTCGCCTTGTCCATACCTTCTGTTCTTTTACACTATCTTTTTTCTGGTCCCACTTTGTCGTTAGTCGGTCTTTACCCTCTGCACCTCTTCTATCATTTCTGTCAGTTCTTTTTCCTTTATTCCTCCTTGTGTCCTCATTGTCTATCCATCTTCACTCTGTCCTTACAGTTTGTTCTTATTCCGTCTGTTGTCTTAGAAGTCCGTCCTCACTTTCTCTTTAAAGCTAATTATCGCTCAATACCCATCCTGTGTATCTACATCCTCTCTCCGACAGTTTTTGTGAAAGCCTTAATCGGTAATTACCCTCCTCTGATTTTCCATCACTGTAATCAATCACGGTCTCCACTACTCCGATCTTTCTTTAATCTTAATTTCTCAGTGCTGTAAACATTTCCTTATTAGAGCGGTTAGAGACAGTGTCTAAAGCAATTATGGTTTTGCTTTGGTTTTGCATTGCTTCGGTCTGTGATTGGCCAGGAAAACTCGCGCCACTTTCTCAACCAATGAGAAGCAAAACCAAAACCAATTGTGATTTGCACGCGCGTATTTTCCCGCGCTTTACGCCGGCTACATGCAATTGCTTCGTATTCTGATTGGCTCATTGCACTGCTTACTTCTGTTGTGATTGGCTGGAGTAATTGCTTTGGTTTTGGTTTTACGACACTCAATTGAAAAGCGCTCTATGTGTCTTCACTCCCTACTTACCGTCCTTGAGTTATTGTTACTGTGTACTTCTTTTTTAATCTCAAGTCAGTTCATTCTCACTTTTATTACCTGTTGTAACCATCTCTTTGCTGTATGTTGCAACTATGTTCTTATTATCTAATCGTTCTAAAGCGTTTTTGTCTTCACTGCCAGTTACCACTCTTTTTTAATGTCGCTATTTGTGTCGCTGTCTTTAATGTCTGTTCTTACCCTGGTTTGTCGTCTTTCGGTACTTTTTGTCTGTTGTAATTTCCTCCCGTCCATATTTCCTGCTATCAACATTTCATTTCTGCCCACTCTCAATGTGATGTCTTTATAGCTTTTCCCTACCCAGTCCATTCTGTGTGAGCTTTCTGTCTTTACACTCTGTTCTCCGTACACTCTCGCTGTCTTAGCTGTCTGTTCTTAGTTTGTCCTCAATGCCTGTTTTGTCTTTACCTTTTTCATCTGTCTTCCCATTCATTTTCCTCACTGTATGCCGTTTCCTTGTCCTTAGTGATTGACGTTTCTCTGTTTTTAGTCAGTGCGTCTTCTCATTATGTCATTCTTCGGCTCGGTTCCAGTCTCTCCTCCCTTCATCATCGCACTTTTTCCAAACGCATCCTCTTATACCTGACTTCGCTTATCTTAAAGGTGTTTATTAAAAGCCTGTCTTACAAGCTGCTCTCACTAGTTCCTGAGTTTGTGTCAACTCTGTCTCCATGCTGACTGTCTATGTCCTTTAAAAAATCCATCGTCTTCGGTACTCTGTCTTTGCTTTCTGTCTTCAATCTGTCGTTGTTTCTGTGTGGCGTCATTCTGTCTTTATCACGCTGTCCTTTTAAAGTCTGTGCTCAATCTGCCCTTTTTGTCTTCCCTCCCCTGTCCTTAAACTCTCTCTCTCTCTCTCTCTCTCTCTCTCTCTCTCTCTCTCTCTCTCTCTCTCTCTCTCTCTCTCTCTCTCTCTCTCTCTCTCTCTCTCTCTCTCTCTCTCTCTCTCTCTCCTTACTGTCTATTGTCATCAAGGTCTGTCACTCTGTCTCTCACTTTGACCTTGATATCCGTCTTCACTCTGTCAGTCTCTCTGTCTCTCTCTTCACTCTGTCGTTGCTCGTTTTCGCTCTATCCTTACCCTCTCTCTCCACTCCGGATTTACGTTCTTTGCTTACTGTCTGTCCTAATTGTCCTTCTCAGTGAGTCCGTCCTCGCTCTTTCATATTGCTTGCTCGCACTATGTCCTTACTTTCTGTTTTCTTTCCATCCTTACCGTCTCCCCCAACTCCATCTTTACTGCTTGTCGTCTCACCTCCCTTATCTTACCGCAATCCCTCGTTTTTCTTACTCTATCTCCTTGCCGTATAGTCATAGTTTATCCACACCGTCTGTTGCTACTCTGTCCTGTGCAATCTTTTCTCATTCTATTTCTGTATGTTTGCTTTAATCGTTTGTTGCTGTATAGCTATGTTACTCCATTATAGTTATGTCTTCCATGGCCGTTAATAGCTTGATATTCATGCTTGTTTTTGAAAGGTTTGCACAGCGTTTAAAAGGTTTTTAAAGAGATATCACGCTAGGAATTTCTTCCGGTCTTCTCCTTCTCCAAATATGCAGTACAGTCTCAAAGAGGGAGATCTTTATGCTCCGTCCATCAGTCGGAGGGTGAGGAACTGTTTTAATAGAATAGAAGAGTGACGTGAGGGCAGTGAATGTCTTCCATATTATTTAAGTTTGAATATGTGAAACTTAAATTGAGTAACGTCCATGTTTCTGAACATTTTATGCATTCAATGTGTGTTTTATTTTTAACTATAACGCGACTTTTCTGTCCCTGACTTAACTTTAGGCAACAGCTTACTCTAATGAGTCATTTAGCCCAAGGAAATCATTTGTAAAAAGACAGAGAGACGACGAAAGGGTTGGAAACAAGCTGTACGCGCCGAACACCCAAATAAAAGTAAGTCTCTAACTGTCCTTGTCCACTTTTCACGAAATAGGTTTTGAGATCTCTTAGCGCCCTTTTTAGGCGCTTAGCGCTTCGTTTTGAAAATATGACTTTTAGTGTTCTAATATAGCAGCTAAGACTGTTGATCAAACCTACGATAGGTCACTAAGAGGGCTAACTCAATTTCACTATGACTTTTATATCTCAGGCTATATCTCAGGCTACTATCTCTAGCGATGTCTGGATTTAAAGATTGGGAACAACTTGAATTTATCGATCAACTGCATGTAAAAGCAACATAGCAGCATGCAGCTTTGATGTGCCACAAGCCAAATAAATGTTCAATTAATCCTTGCTTATATTTTCGTTTACGTAAATCGGATTTCTGGTACCTTTCTTCATTACAGAAACAGTGGCAGGCCATTAATTACTACTGACTCTCTTGCAATCAGCTTCCCTGACCTCGTTGACAGAGCTAGTGCTTGTTCCATTTGAGCAGCTCTGGTTTCTCTTCGCCGTATTCTCTTCTGCAAAAGTGCACAGCCTGTTTGTCACGCCTTATCCTTCGTCAGGAGCCGATCACTGCCTTCGTAATAAAACTCCTCCTTCTTAAACTTCCTCTTAAACAAATCTTATTCACCTGCTGCTTTATGAGTGCTTGATATCAGGTTCGTCCTGGCTTTATGCTCCTCTTCAAAGAATGATACAAGACGGTAAATCTTTCACTACTTGAAATTTTAATGTCACCTTTCCATTATCACGATGTTTATTAGTAGTAATCTATACATTTTTTAAAAAGTGACCGAGGGACTCATTTCGCACTAAAGCATTGAATAATGAATAGTGTTCTGGCAGTTTTCTAGGCAGAACAGTATTACAGTACTCCTTAAACAAACTCATAATTTTCTGCAACTCTCGTCTGAAGTAAAAAGGATATGACGTTTCATTAGAAACTAAGACAGTGGTTTCTAATAATGTGATTATGAGGAGAGGGTGACTAAACCGGAAATATTCAATACATTCAATACTTTTGCTATCTGTCAAGTTAATTATCTTACGGATAGATTAAACTCCTTCAATGAGATTGTCTCTCTGTTTTTTTTCTTGTACTGGAACAACCTGAACAACTAGATAAAGACAACTAGAGGATCATGGGATAGAATGAAGAAGAGAAATGTCAAAACCATGCTCCTTGTGGGACATCTTTGCGCATAGTGAGTTCTTTAGCTCTGGCCCAGTTTTCTCTCGCTGTGCGATGTGTTTTTGACTCCCCGTGTAACACATAAGCGCGATTTACAAATACATTAACATCAGGGTCAATATCTGATAAGTCGGAGATTTGGGATGGCCAGTCTTCCTCCGTATCCCCCTCGGGAGAAATTTGTCGTTTCCTAGTTCTTTGCCGCCTTCTTGAAAACAAAAGAAACAGAAGGCAGGGCAAGGAACAAGCACCAACTATAGCAGCCGTTACTATCACTCCTGTCTCGACTGGTGTGAGGCCGTGCTTTTGGTCCCTGTCCATTTCAGTGGGAGAAGTAGGAATACTCGTCCTTTCAGTTTCTAGAGAGAAAAATGAAAGACAGTTTTGTATTGCTCTTAACTGCACCTTTTGTCCTACCTAAACTCGAGAGGAATTACAGTCGACTGACCTCCCTTTGCGACCACCTCAGTGGATAAATAAATACGACGTGGATCAGAACGGAAAATGAGTGGATAAATAAAGGTTATATACGATGAAGAAAAGGGTGGTCAAATAACGGAGTACAGGAATGGATGAATGAAACAGTACATGAGTGAGAATAGAGAGTTTACTGATTCGGCCCAGCCATCATGGTGGTGGCCCACTTGGATAGGCAAATAACAATAGCGTAATGAGGAACCAATGAGAAACCAGAAAAGTGACCCTAACTAATAAGATTAAAGAAGGAAATGAAAATAATTGATGCGGTGGACTTGACACAAACGACTGCCTATATGTGTGCTTAGTTTTGTCTTAGTTTTTTTTTATGTGTAATTGTTGTTGTTTTTGTTGTAGTCGCTACAAATTGCAAAATTATCTTTGCTTTCCTACGGGCTAACTAGAATACTTTAGTTTATTTAGTCCCTAGACACCCTTAAACTGTAATAGTTAAGTTTTTCTTTTCCCCTCTTATAGCTCTCATTTACTTCTAAGAAAATGTAACGCTAACAGTATGAGGTGTAATAAAAATTGTTGTTGTTGTTGTTGTTGTTGTTGAAATAGTTGACATTATCTATAAGTGCTCAAAGGAAATAAAGAATGAAACATGAAAAAATGCTATAATTAATAAACGAATGCCGTAAAACCTGCCCAGCGTAGAACATTTTTAAACGAGGTTCGCCTGTGATTTTTATTAAATACGTTACATATTCAGCAATTTAAAGACAATTTTAAAAACAGAGAGAGAAAAGACATTGATGAGAAAAAAACTTCATTACAGTTTATTCTAGCGTTCTTGGCGAATTTGATTCAGTTCTCCGAGTTGTTTTCTTTGTGTTGTTTACATTAAGAATTATAATATCTCTCTGTTTAGTTGACCTTAACTGCTGTCAACCTCATCCTTCCATAAGCGCAACGTTTTGTGTTTAATATCTATGATGCCACCAATTGTCGGCAAGTACGCCACTCTTTACACTTTAACAAGTTCTTTACTTCTTTAATAATATACATGAAAAAATTTCTCGATTCTGATTGGTTATGAGCCAAAAACGAGCACGGGTAAATTTTTCAAAGGCTACGCTCGTGCAATTTTTGTTAGCCTTTGAAAAATTTACTCGTGCAATTTATTCCAAATCGCACTCGAAATCATGCTCGAAATTGTTTCGGCTCGTTAATAGGCTATTTTTTACCCAGGAAATCAAGAATTGCATTAAGTGCGAATGTAACTTCTAAAGACAAACAGAATTCTGCATGTCAAGGTAATCTATTCCGTTTCTTCTGTTAAATCACTCTCATTGAAACGATTTATTCAACAAAAGTCTTTACATGAAAGCTGTTGCAGATTATTGTAAAGACATATCCAGCCGATCCCACTGGGAACTTGATGGTATCGCTAGTTTCAGTCTTAAGGCCTTGTGAGACTAAAACTGAATACAAAACAACAACAACAACGATAACAATCAAATAAATAAAAAGAAACTAATTTATGTAACTCCCAACTGTTTTAAGTCGTTAACTAGTTATGATAAAGAAGCTGCCTGAGTGTTAGTCGCTTTTCGGCGCATACAAACCTAATCCCAATTCAACCCTTAAATATACCCCTGACCCTAAAGCTGACCCTAACCGTAACTCCACACCCCTCCAAACTTTAAATTTTATTACCTTTGATTCGCATGTGACAAAAGTGTGCGAAAAAAAACACTTGTCACCATCTTTGAATCGTTGTGATAGCAGCACTTCAATTTTTACATCCTCTTGATAGTTTTTTAAGTAATACATAAAATATGAGCGGGAGACCTTTATGGGCAGTTAAAACGGCGAGCCGCAGGCGAGCCGTTTAAAGCCGATAAAGGTCTCACGCGAATATTTTATGTTACCTGTGAAATGAAACAATAGATTGTGTTTGTCGTGTTTGTAATGTTAATCAGTAGAGATCTGTATCAAAGTTGATGCATACTAATTAGTGGAGCAGGACACCTTTATGAAAGTTAATAATTTTTATTGGGGTTTAGAGAGGTATACATGTGACTCAAATACTACCCGTAGATTGGGCGTTAGTCTTATGAATTATTAATGAATTTTACAACTTGAGTCAAAGGTATTATACTTTGGATTTGTATCAAAGGTAACTACATAAGAATCAAAACAACACGTTTGACAGGACTTTTTCGTTGCCCTTCATTCCGACCAAAAATGCATTACCTTTGCCCAAGCCTTTACCACATCTGCCAAAATGCTAAAGACTTGAAAAAGACGGTCGTAACTTCATAAAGGTGGCTATTAAATGTTTTTTACTAACACTAAACTTAATCCAGAGTTTTATCATAACACTAACTCTAGCCCTAACCCGCAATCCCTGCACGCCCTAACTCGAGCTATGACCCTTGGGTTAGGGTTCATAGTGTTGGGGTTTGGGTTGTTATTGGGCCCTCAAATGGCTGACAGAGGTTTGTGTAGTGAATTCGTTCGTTTTTGCGTTGGGAGCTTTTAGATATGCATAGAGTATGACTGAACTATCAATCCACAGAACTTACAAAAGCCCTAGACCATGAATACAAAGATTTAAAGGGGGTTTAACAAGTAAACTTTGCAGTAGAGCCTCCCTTTGTGATCACGTCTTGTAAGTGACCGCCTCCTGCAAGCGACCACTTTTCCAAAATACTTAACTTGTGAAACTCAAATCACAAGAATTGGAACCTCTCCTAAGCGACCTCAAGTTAGTGACCACTTGACATCGACGATCGCGCCCTCTGACAAAGTCAAGCGCCTTTAACTATTGTGTGTATGTGCTCGTTCGAGTTTAATCGAAGACCGCATTCTATTATAACCAACTTTTATCAGGCGTAAAATTACGGGGTAAAAGTGTAGTGCATTCAATTCTTGTTAGCATAGGAATTTCCAGCACTGAGGTATTTAAAGTACAAGCAATCCAGTGGTTATTAGTACTTGCTCATTTGACTCTACTGAAACGACTACGCAAGAGACACTTGGTAACGAAAACATTTAACTTTGAGCTATTTTGAGACCTGTAATAATTTATCAATGCAAAACCATTATCAGTGTGGCAATCGCCCGAGCTACTGAAATTCTTTGCTCAGTTACATGTTTGTTGTTTAAGCTGCTGTATGGGTCAGAGTTAAGATGAGCATCTAGGCATGGAGTTTTATTGACCCAAAACGTAGACAACATGTGGTCTCACCTCTCGTAAGCGACCACCAGGGTTGACATTTTGGGTGATTGCTTACGGAAGATTCTATTGTATTTAATTTGGGTAGGTTTCAATATTAACAAAGATGAGACAGGACATCAACGCAAGTTACTTGTCATACAGCAGTCGCATCCGCAAAACCTCATTCGGACAGTTAATGCTTCACCTGAGTGACAGTTTACACACAATCCAGTCTTACTCTAAACAAGACACACTGCTTTACCTGCCGTTGTTATCGTGTTGTCATCGTGCTTTCCACATACGGTGTACTCTGCCGGGAAGACGTCTTCGTTACCTGGCTTGTTGAAGTAGTTGTAGTAGTAGTACTTGTTGAAGTAGTTGTAGTAGTAGTACTTGTTGTAGTAGTTGTAGTCTCAACAGCAGGTGTAGCGGTGTATGGATGGCACAGGAAGTCAAACGTACTTATAGTAGAGATGTTAACTGCATTTATTGTCTTTTTCGGAGCTTCTCCAGGGACAACGGGAACTTTGAGAGATAGCTCTCTCAACGTTACTGCTTTCTCGAGTCTTTCTTTGAATGGCGTTAGTGGATACAAGTCTGCTTGACCCTCATTGCTCAACAGGAAATGAACTAAAGTCTACAAGACAATTTATTCAGGTAACAGATTTGAAACTTTTCATTCTCTAGATAGCACCCTTTACATTATTTATCTTGTTACGGGGATCATTTAGCACTGGTGCGGAGGTAAGATGTATCAGTTGACTCAGGCAATAAGTACACAACTCATGCTATACGTGATCAAGTTTTCGTTTACAATCTTTAGGACATACCAAAAGCTAATTAGTCATACCCAGTAAGATTAGTCTATTTTGCTGTATCTCGCTTCAGCATTACCTTGAATGAGTTCAGTACAAACAATTTTAATGATCGAATAACGCCAACTGTAAATGAAAGTGTCCCCAGAAAAGTTGAAAAGATACACCAACACAGGAAAATACTCTACTCTACGAGTACAATGTCATCTCCGCATCTTATTTACAGAGCACCTAATACCAAAACATTTTTTCGCTAAAATAAATCTTTGCACCTGTTTGAAACGCATTGCGCCTTTCTTACCAAATCTTGACTAGTTATCTTCACTTTTCTAGGCTGTTAAAGTTGTAAATCTCCTGTTTCCTTGCATTACCTTGTTAAAACTGAAGTAACGGATTTTACTGACAAGTGATTTTCCCAAAAGTGTGTCCAGAATCGACTGCAATTCAGACTCAATGCCCTCACGCATTGACTGGGATGCCTGTGGTAGGGTGCTGTTCAGTGTTAAGATAATTTCCAGACTAAAGAAATAAATACGAGATGACGAGTAAAATACAACAAGGAAACGCATGACTTAACAGACATTATGACATCACGGGCATGCTGTTAGCACCACATTTAAAACCTTTTCCGTCGATTAAACTATCTGAGGGATGGTCACGTAGAGCGTGGGTGCGCCCTCATCAGCTATTTAACAATTAGATTATGAACTCGAGATTTCTATCGCTTGATAGCTGATGAGGGCGCAGCCCGAATCAGCTATCACGCATAGATATCGAGAGCGAATAATCTAATTGTTTTAGTATAAATCTACTAGTCGTTCAAAACTAAACAAGTAAATTATCTAAATCCTTCTCACAGACACTTCCAAAACGCGAAGAAGCGGCCGCCATTTTGCTGACAACCGCTACTCACTATCATACAGAATAGATAGTGAGTAGCGTAGCCAATCAGATAGCGGCACTTGTGATAGAACGCTAGTAGATTTGTACTAATTCGCGATGGAAATCTCCAGCTCATAATCTAATTGTTAAATAGCAATAGTTACTAATTATACTTACTCTGTAAATTCTTTGGGACTCTTGGCAATGTACACTTTAGGTAGGTCGGCAGCAGCTCCAAGTATAACTTTGCCTTGATTAACTGCATGCTGAATACTTCTATTTATGAAGTCAAGATCACCGCTTGCGGTGGTGGCGTGCACTTTAAACACAATTTGCTCCTGTTATAAAAACAATGTTTACAACATGTTTGGGTTTTAACCAGCATTATAGATAGTTTTCACGTTGGTCTTAATGGTGGTCAGAAAAATGAAATTCTGATGTTTTTCCAACGATTTTTGTTTTGACCAAGAAGAAGGCCGTTGTGAACCAATGCAAAATTTTGCGACTCTCATACAATTAAGATATTCTAAACATCGTTAAACGGTGTTTTATAGGCTGGTCAAACAAGCCCATCCTTATCGTGGATTCATTTAGATTACAGTATTCGGCATTATAGAATTTGGAAGATGGTTACATGACTTATTAATGAAAGTCCTGTAACATTGCACTAGCCAGATGAAGACAAATCAAAACATTTAAACTATTTTTATTACATTGCAGTGGAAAAATCTATCAACTGCCTTACAATTCGCCCTTAACATTTACCAAGACTGCTGAGACATTCACTGACATTGCTTACTCTGAATACCTACTTTTCTTAGCTTTAAAATTTCCAAGCCAAGTAAAGTCAAAGTGGGAACAAGTTGTCTCAACTTCTGCTTAAATAGAAACTTAACGCTGACTTGCTGAGAACCGGACAAACTGAGGAAGTCGTTGCATGGAAACAAAAGGTCCAAAGACAAACTGAAAAAAAAGTACAGAGGAAATGTGTGATTACCATGTCCGAAAATTATCGCTAGATAAGGTGCTGTTATACGGAGCTACATGTATTGTACCTGCAATGGCAAGACATGCTGCAGACGAATTTTCATATGTCGTCACCATTATCATCATCTGCCATTTTCCATTGAGGAGAAATGGGCTGCAAATTCCATGTATAACGTATTTCATTACCGACCAACTTGCAGCGAAGAATTGCATTGCGCTGCGAGCTGCATAACAAGAGGCTGAAAGTAACCTATACTTGGGCCAGTTGCTCAGAAAGAAGGTCAAGAAGGGTGAGGGAAATAACTTGATTAATCTGTATTTCAGTTTAAAGGGGCTATGTCACGAGGTTTTGGTATGAATTTAACAAGCTACAGGAGATGTTTATACCGATGGAAACTCAAAATAATGCTCCAGTTTTGTTCAAATTACTCTACTAGTACAGTCTAATAAAAAAAAGACGCTTAAGAGCGTTCACGTGGTATGCTGACGGTTTCAGTGGTTACCAAAACGAGACGCGAAGATAAACGGTGTGGAAATTGAATACTATACGTCCACCAACAAATTTGGTAAAGAGCATCTGTTACACCTTGTTTGAAAAAACTAACCAGACAAGGCATTGTAGACGATTACCTATGCAAGTGATAACCCCGGCCAACAGGGCTTAAAAGTAACTCCAGTGACAGTTGGCCAGCGTGTCGTGGAGTTCACTACCTTTTATCAACTTATCGAACCCTGTTTGTAATACTACACTGATTGCATGGTTACATTTGCATTTCCAACTTGGAATGCCCTTTGCTCTTTGCAGCACGCTTTCGCTGCGCTACACAGGCCGGTTGGTCAACGCGTTGCTTCGATCAACGCTCTATTCAACTATTCACAGTTCAACAAGAAAAACAAAAACAAAAGCAAATAAATAAACCACAAGAACAAGCACTCAATATGAGACTCGATTAGAATGAACCTTATCACCAACACTACGGACAATGCAGAACATTTCGATCATTTCAACAATGGTTCACGAAGTACTGTCATATCAATTTGTCCATCGTAATTTTCTAATAAATATTGTAAACATGCCTGAAACAACAGTTTCTAAAAGCTAATTTCGGTTGGCATGTTTTAGAGAATCTTTAAAAATAGCAAAGATAAGCTCAATAAAACAGTCTACTGCACATGAAAACTTTCTTATCACAACACTATTTGATCTTCATACGCTGATTCAGTGAGTAGTATCGTGTGTCAAATTGCTTGAAAGGGGGCTCGCTTATTAGAAAAAGCGTTTGGTACGCTGGCCAAGTGAAGACACTGGTTAGACTTCTTGGCTAGCTGGTTGAGTAAACTCAGGTTCGATTTACAAAGCGTTCGGAACGCTGCGAACACGCGGGTTGGCACGTTGCAGCACGCTTCCGACAAACTCTTTATTTAACTATTCACAGTTCACTGAACACGAAAAACAAAAGCATATAAATAAAACGCAAGAACGCTTATTCAGCAATGTCAGTAGGAGCTTACCGTCCTTCGTTCGCCAGCAGTGAAGTTATTTTACTTCTGTCAGAATACTTCACTCTTTAACGTGATGTCTAGCCTGCGTGAAAGGCGCTAGAAAGGGGAAGAGGAGGGGAAAGCCGTTCTCCCCTTCCCTTCCCTTTCAAGCGCCTGCCACGCACACTACATGATGTCACGTCAGAGCCAGCCTGTGAGCCCGGCTTCTCGTAGCGCGAGAATTGAGAATTATTTATTAGTGAGCCTGCTCGCGGGCTACGTCAGAGCCTATGAAATCGTAGAATAAAAGTGTGACGTAAACTTTGGTTGCTAACGGCTACAGACAATGCAACACTGATTTCAAACACTTCAAAAATTAAAAAAAAAAACGTGTCCATTTGCGACAAAACGCTGCCGAATTTTAAACGTGGTCTGCCACAGGCATATCATGTAATAAAACTCCTCGCTTACGGATGGTCAGGATGGAAACGGATTGCAATTTGAAAAAGTGGGCCGCTGTTTTTAGTGTGTCAGCTTTCCTGTCTAGTAAGAACCATTGTAAGCCGATTATGCGTCCGACTTCTTTAAAAAAAACTTTTTGTCTTGCTGTTGGAGATCTAAGACCAATTTGTGTTTAAAAAATGTTGTTAGTCTTAAATTAACCCGAATTTTACCCCAAAGACCGTAAAATAACCGTGACATAACCCCTTTAAGAAACCATAACTACTGCGTGTTGTGTTCGTTAAGCCGTAAATTGTTGTGTTTGCATCATCACTGTAATTAGCGTTGAAGTGTAACAGCAACCTGTTAAGTTTTATAGCTATGATGCAATTCTAAACAAAAATGCGTTGTAAAATTGTGTTTAGGTTACGAGCGAGAGGAGCTCTGGTTACAAGCTAACAAGCAAGCTACTGTTGGCACAAATCCTGCCAGTCACGGACGTCCATAAACGATTTCTTTTCTATCCGTGTTAGAGTTTCCGTCCCCTGCAAGAAGCGAGTATTCCCCCAACGTTTCAAGTCGGCCGAGTTCACGGTTTTGGGAAACAGCCCTTCCAGTCAGAAACGTACTGTAACAGTCGATCACGATGATCCCTCAGACGAGATCCCTCAGACTCCCGTTTTAACTGTTACGTGAGACAGAACAAATTTTGAACCGAGTTTACTGTGCATTCTGTTGTTTCATCGTTATACACATTTAAGGCCCTGGTTACCTTTGACCTGTTTTGCACTCTGAACTGCAGGATGCGTTTGCCTTGTAAGCACACCAATGACAACCTCTTCTTTTCTGACACTCGGTCATATTCCGGCTACAAACAAACCACAAACCAACGAGAAAGAGGAGGAATAAATGCTGTAAACTATTCACACAAGAGGATTTAATGAAGCTGGGCACTAACCTTAGTGGAAGAAAAAACAAAAAACTAACTTGCTATGACTGGCGACTTCATCTTGTTAGGGAAACAAATCTAACGTACCAAGACAATCGCGTATTCCCAAAGAAGCAACTGTTTATGTTAAAAACAACAGAATATTCAGTTTCTTGGATGTAATGTAAAGTAATTACTTACATTATGAGACAGTCGCGATCACATCTCGGAACAGAAGCAAGTGCTTCCTGGTAAACAGCCTTGTCCTTTTCTGTGTCAAACTGCGGTGGAGCTGGCACTGCAATGTTTCACGTGACTGGTGGTTTTATTTCGCCAAAACTAGACAGTCTTTCAAGTCAATAGAGTATATACCGAAGCAATCGCATACCAAACACTACTCAGTCTGCAGTCTAATGTTGTTCAGTGTAGATTTGGTTGTCATCGCTCAGGATTTCTATCATTTTCATTTAATTAGTCCTAGCTAAACTGTATAAATGACATGGGGTGAGGTGTGAGCGATGTGTAAAAGTAAAGGAATTACGCTAACCGGATATGGTTGGTTGGTTGGTTGGTTGGTTGGTTGGTTGGTTGGTTGGTTGATTGGTTGGTCGGCTAACTAAAATTGAGATGTCACTGATAAAATAGAAATATGGTATTTGGAACACGCTGACGGCAAAAACAGGGAATTAGCAAACAAGTATCTATATTGAAATTTCCAGAGGACCTTTTTGAGGACATGTACTCACCAGGGCATGGCGTGGAAGTCCATAGTTCAGTCATGGAGTTATGGCACTTATCATAGGGCATGTGGCATGCACAAGGACACTAAAAAGATAGGAACACAACATGCCATTTTCCCATAAATACTTTAAGAAAAAGCAAGAAGTCGTATTCTAAAATGTTATTTTCCTAATATGTACTGCGTTTCATGTTTCCAGTTATCTATAATTATATTAACCTAAACTCAATGAAGATTGGTAAACGTGCCCTATTACGTAAACAACGCGAATAAACATTTCATTTTAATACTAACTAACCTGACAAGTCGAGGTCAAATCTCTTGAGCAAACCTCACAGGACTTGCCACAAGAACAACTCTGAACAAAAAAAACAGTTATTTTGGCGGGGTCGTCGCAAAACAGAAAGGAAGAATGGCATCAACATAACATTCTCAGATCAGAGAGTCAGGGGCACCCAGCGAAAACTTTAGGTAGATACCTGCTCGGTGGAGGGTAGTTCGCCTTAGGCTTTCGGCGTCGATTAAAGAGTGCAGTCGGATTTTCGTAACTGAAACGTGGCCTAAAAGATTCGCAATGGGGAAATCATAGTCCCTGAGGTTTTCGGAAACGTCACATTTGTTGTTTTTGGGAATCAAAAACGTCACCTGACATTTTCGGAAAGAAAATAGCTCCCTAGAAAGTTCGTGGAAAGTTCATTTCAGTTAGCATTTTCTCAAAGGAAGCTTTTGTTCCCTGACATTTTCGGGCAATTAAAATTTCAGCTAAGGAGTTCACTTTTCTCTTTTCTTTTCATCTCATTTTTCTCAGTCTTTAATGCCTTGTATTCATATATAAATTTAATTATTTTAGGCTTCCTTCATAGCGTAGAAATAGCGTTTTTCCTCTTCTCCTCTCGTTTTTTTTTTTCTTTTTATGTGTGTATTTGTGCTTCAGTTTTCTTGCTGATCTATAATAATTTATTTCTATTTATTGCTGATGTCAACTGGCTGCTTGGCTTCGCTAGCCCTTATGGTTATTCCAGGCAGTTAGTACTCTAAACTTTTACCTGTAGTTTTTTCATTGTCAAATTACTTTTTTCTTAGCAAGAATGAGTACAAATTAAAGAATCAGAATAGATCAAATTCTTCTAGCTAACGAAAACATCACTTCAAACACCATAAGGTACTTGAAAATGCCTTTCTACAGTTTTCGCTGATTTGGCTCGTTTTTTTACATACCTCCTGGGGCGTTACAGAGCTGTTGTTTATACATTGATGTATACTCCTGGAGGGTATTCCTAGTAAGAACAGAAATGTTCCTGGTACTGACAACACAACGAACTGACGACAAGAGTCGGAGCTGTTCGACAATTCATCACCGAAATTTGACATCTCGTAAAACATTTCCACTGTGTGCTGTTGATAGTTATTGCACCAGGACGCCTGCAATTGAAATTCACATGATGAGATATCTTCTTAACATTTTAAAATAGCCGTGATCCGCTCTGTGTTAAGCATAGATAACTGAAAACTGATTACTGAAAACGTACTGGAAGAACTTTGGTGATCTCTCAGATCAATTATGATTACGTTTCTTGTGTCCTTATTAATTCTGTATCGTAAACCCCGTCTTTCATTGAGTAGCGGTCTGCATCAGCCATCGGCTGCCATCTATTATCCAAACTTCTCCGCAACAGAATATGTAAAAAAAATTTCAGGTCGTATTGGGACCATGTACGTATAATATCCACTATTAGTATATACCACACAAGTGAATTGTCCTTTCCGTGCGCTCCGATTGGTTAAATCGGAGGTGATTATCAAGTAATATTCGAGCAGCCGGCGCGCGAGAAATTGACAATTTCCGACCGCTTGTCGGTGTATTGTCACACATAAAGTAATGGTTTGGTCCGCTAATTATTCAGCTTGTGTGGTTTCACCTCAGTTTCGGTGAAAGTGGTGGATTCACCTCCACTTTGGTGAATAATTGTTAACTAAGTTGATTCATGTTAATTCTGTTGCTATTTCCACCACTAAAAAGTATATTGCACATTCCGGAAAGAGAAACATTACATGGTTTATAGATTCATCTACTCAAAGGCCTTAATTTACTTTAGTCGAAGGTTGAAGGCTATTTTTTTAAACTTGAACCCAGCTCAGGTTGCTGAATAGACAAGATCAGTCACGGAGTACCTTTAGAATTCTTCCCCTTCGGATTAATTCAGCTGCCAGCCAGGGAAGTGCTTCTGTTAAGTGTTTCCTCTGAGCTTGGAAAGTGCTGGGACTTGAGAAGTTAAACATGATATTTCTAGAGGTTCAAAACATCACAATGACGTAATTTCAAACGATTCTGGCAAATTTACAGTCTCTTTTACCATTCTTTCCATAAAATAGCCAGTTGTTTTCGTATTATTATGATGATTAGTGGTCTGAGTATGCAATCAACGTCGATAAAGATTTGTTCTTTGAGTGTACTGAGCACACGAAAAACACACATAAGAAATAGCATCTACAAAGCACAATACAACGAAATCCGTTTAGTAGTATTACAAGGACCAAACAAATACCGTTTTTTCGTGGGAGCCGAATTTCAAAGAATTCAGTCTCCCAACTTCAACTTCCTCCCAACCGGCAGAAGTTGAAGTTGGGAGACTTATTTCTTTGAAATTCGGCTCCCACTCAAAACGGTATTTGGAAAGAGGGGGAATAAGCGGGTAAAATCAAGAAAGCAGGCTGAATTAAGTTGGTACGAAGGCGGCGGACGGCCTATTAGAGAGAAGGGGGGTGTGGGGATGAGCGATGGCGGCTATTGGTGAAACTCCTCAACCCAACAGCAAATGATATTGAACATTCTGTCCACCTGGCGCTGATGGCGGAGATTGAAAAGTGGCTGCAAAAGAAAACAAAAATTCAATGGATTACAAACCAATGCAATATGTGCATATGTTGCTTGGCAGTGGAGCATCCCCGTGGAGATACATCAAATTGACAAATGAAACAGCATTTATTGACACTTGCACTTATCTTTCATACAAGGTTCTTCATTCCCTCTCCCCCGATGAAAAAGAGTACATGAATCATTGGTTGACAGGAGAGGGTTTTTATGACACGGTTTATTGAACATCTGCGCCGCAATATAAATGGATCTGCTGAAGCGGATTCACCACCTGCCTCCCGAGTTGAGAGAAAAAATTATTATCTCCCACTTTAACCAAACACAACTGAAGGAAAGAGAGAAAAGGGGGTGCGGATGGGTGCATGATGAACTTTTAGTTCCTTTGTTTCGTTTCATGTTTCCTCTTTTTTTTCGTGGTGAAAAAATGAAGCGGGTCGGCCAATTAGAGAGAGGGGGGTTGTGGGTACAAGTGATGGCGGTGGATATGGTTCACTCTCTTTCACCAGAGTTGAGAGAAGCTGTTCAGCAGAAAAAAGAAATGGGATGGGACGATGTCCACGAGGTTATCCCCCGCATTGTTGAACATGTTAATATTTGGGGAGGTTTTGGTAAAAATTTATGGCCCCTTAAAAGAACAATTAAATATGAAGAATGTTTGAACAAATATGGTATAAGACCAGTTTTTGAGGATGAGGATCTGGAAAACCAAAACTTTTCCCTTGAAACGTATTGTGAAATACTTGAAAAAGTACTTTACGTGCGGTAAATAAGTGGTGACCTCTTTGGTCTTTTGGTCTTTTTTTTTTTTGTGGTATAAAAATGAAGCGCGACGCCCTTTTAAGGTGGGGGTATGTTAAGGTATCCCATAAATGGATTTCTTGGAAGGTGTCAGTCAACTTCCACCCGAGCTGCGGGACAAAATTCTTTCTGAGTTGGTCAAACAAAAAGTTAATGACCGAAATAAAATGGGTTGGGATAAAGTTCACGAAGACCTTGAATCATTTTTTTGAAGAGGACCTTAACTATTGCGTAATAGAAGGTCTTTATACCAAAGTAACACGATGCGATAAGCATTGGCGCTGTACAAAAATGCATAGATATTGTTGGTTGTGTTGGCAAAAAAATCGCCTGCAAAAAATTGTTGAAGAACCATGAAGGGCCTGGGTCTAGCAACATGGCGGAATAGACGCTTCTCGTCGAGCTCCTGCCTTTCGGTGGAATTAATCACTATTTTTCTATGCCTGCGAAACGAAAGGATAGATCCAAGTCTTCACAGGATTCCACACATTCTCCAGAAGATAAAAGAACGAGAGAGGAAGCTGGCAGAGTACTAAGTACATCTTCTCAAACCGACGAAGTCTTCGAGGCGCTTGAGATGGCCGAGGACCTCGGGAAGAAAATCGAGCATGTGCTGCAGAAACTTGGAAAACTGGATATTATTGAAAGCCGCTTAAATGAGATGAGTACAACCTTAGCTAATATTGAGCATACCGTAAGTCGGTTGGATTCGGAAGTCACGATCTTGAAGGACAAAGCTAAAAAACCGGACGAAACTGTGAAGGATCTCAAGGAAAGTGTAGAATTCAATGATGAAGATATATCGGATTTGAAACGAGATTCAAAAGGCCTGGAAAACGAAGTCTTCGAACTAAGGAAACAGATTTTGTACATGGAAACTTATTCCAGAAGAGAAAACGTTAAATTCATCGGCCTACCAGAGAAACCGAACAATACAAATGGTGGCAACGAAACAGAAGACTCCAAAGAAGTTGTGTATAACTTTTTGGAGGAGCACCTCAAGATCGACCGGCCACGCGACAGAATCGAATTTCAAAGAATTCACCGTCTTGGAAAACCCAAAGGTACAAGACCGCGTCCTATTATTGTAAGATTTCTGCGCTATGGAGATAAACAATTAGTGATGGACCAAGCTAGGAAAAAACTCAAGGACACAGATTGTCATGCGTATGATGATATTCCCAAGCCACTCTACGACTCACGGAAGGGACAACTGAAAAAGCTGCAAGAAGCGAGAGAAAAAGGTTACACCGCCTTTTTCAGCAGGGCCCATCCGGACAAACTGTTTGTTAATGGAAAATACATTGCTCCTGGTGAATCAGTGTAACAGTATCCTTTGTTAAACCCCTAATCCTTTCGACTGCTTTGATGATAACCAATAGTGTTATTTGCATATCTTTTTCTGTGTTTCCACCCAAGAGAGCTCTAGGGATATAAAGCCAAGTACTCTAATTTACACGATCCGAAAACTAATCCCGGACCAATTATTTCTTTTTACGAGAAGTGTCAGTGTATGTATCTGTATCAGTGTCTTTTTCTGTGTCTCTGTGTAACTTTATGTGCTTTTCACCCGTTTTCTCGAACCTTATATTTTAATACATCTTGTCTCAGGTTTACTCTTCACAACTTTCTTCAATCTCTGGGTAATTATTCTGTCGGCACCCTAAGTTTATGTTTTAGTCTGCGCCTTATATGTATGTACGAGCGTTTGTTTTATTTTTATCTGTTTCTCGTAACGTCGTATTTGCTTTTCGTTAGTCAAAATTGCGGTGTTATATTTCAATTGTTAGGTTGCTGTTCCCTTGACACCTTCCTTCACAACAGAATTGTCACTTCTGTTCCATAACATGGCGAATTTTAATGATATGCAAATTTGTTCCCTAAATGTCAGAGGTCTGTCCAACAACTCAAAGAGACGCGAAACTTTCTTATGGTTGAGAAAAAAGAAGTTTTCTATATATTTTCTACAGGAAACACATAGCTCAAGTGACACTGAAGCCTATTGGCGTTCTGAGTGGGGACATTCAGCTTTATTTACTAACTTCTCCAGTTCTAAAGTCGGTGTCGGTATTCTTTTCAACAACAATTTCCAGTTCAATATTTTAAGATCCTTAATTGATCCTGAAGGAAGATTTATTATTGTCGATATCGAGACAAAAGGTGAAATATTAACACTTCTGAATATCTACGCACCCAATCAAGATGACCCTACCTTTTATAAAAATGTAGGTGAAAACATTTCTTCCTTCGAATGTGATTTTATTGTTTTTGGTGGCGACTTCAATTTAGTCTGTGATGTTCATAAAGATAAAAAAGGTGGTGCTCCTGTTACTCAATGGAAATCTCGTGATGAAGTTGAGCTCTAAAAGCAAAAATTTGAACTAACGGATATTTGGAGAGTTCTCCACCCAGATACTAGGCGTTTTACCTGGACAGGGGAAAAAAACAGAAATTCAATGCCGTTTAGACTTTTTCTTAATTAGCAATACTCTCTGCCCTAAAGTTCTGGAAGCAGAAATCTTACCCGGTTACCGGACTGACCATTCAATGATTACTGTTCGTCTTAGTGCTGCAGTCAACCCAAGAGGACCCGGTTTTTGGAAACTAAACACGCATTTCTTGACTGAAACGGACTACGTAACCTTAATAAAGAAGACCATAGTGGACGTGTCAACGGAATATGATGGCCAGTGTGAGGTAGATGAGGTGTTAAAATGGGATGTAATTAAAATGCAAATTAGAGCAGTTTCAATTAAATACGCTGCTACCAAGAAAATGAATTTTAATAAAAAGGAGCATATTTTAGAGAAAGATATTTTGACACTTGAAAGGAAACTTGATGAAAGGAATTTACCAGAGGCAGGTCGGAAATTTTTGAAATCGGAACTAGCAACTAAAAGACAGCAGTTAGAGGAGATAATCGGTTACAAAACGCAAGGAGCCATCATGAGATCTAAAGTGAAGTGGTATAATGAAGGTGAAAGAAATGCATCATATTTTCATAGTCTGGAAAAGCGACATTTCAACAGTAAAACTATCAGAAACCTTAAAACTGACAATAATTCATGGGTCTCAACAGACCAAGAAATTCTGCACGAAGCTAAGATGTTTTACGAAGCTCTATATTCTTCCATAGCAGAGCAGAATCCCCATAACGAGTGCAAAAAACTTTTCTTTCCAGATGATAATGACCTCAAGTTAAGTTACAATCAGAAATTATCCTTTGAGGGGCCCCTGACACAAGCTGAATGTTTTGAGAGTCTTAAGACAATGGAAGCGGGAAAATCTCCCGGGACGGATGGCTTGCCTGCAGAATTTTACAAAGTTTTTTGGAACGACGTTTCTCCTTTTCTGCTTGCGTCTTTAAATTTATCTTTCTCTAAAGGGTATCTTTCCATTTCTCAACGAAGAGGACTAATAACCCTGATACCTAAGAAGGACAAACCCCAACAGTTTTTAAAAAACTGGAGGCCAATAAGCCTTTTAAATTGTGATTACAAAATTGCAGCTAAAGCTATAGCAACAAGAATTAAACATGTTTTACCAAATATAATTAATAACGATCAAACGGGTTTCCTTAAGGGCAGGTCAATCGGCGAAAATGTTCGTTTACTAAATAGTATAATAAGCTACTCAGAACATAAGAATATTCCTGGTTTGTTACTGTTTGTCGATTTTGAGAAAGCTTTTGATACCTTAGAATGGACCTTTTTGGAGAAAACCCTTTCCTTTTACAATTTTGGCGATTCTTTAATTGCCTGGGTTAAATTACTTTACACAGATATTATCAGTAGTATTCAGAACAACGGATGGTCCTCAGAATTCTTTCCGCTTAGTAGAGGAGTTAGACAGGGATGTCCGCTATCCCCCTACCTTTTTATTTTGTGTGTTGAAATACTGGGAAATGCGATTAGAAATCACGATCAAATCAAGGGGATGAGCATACTTGATTCGGAATGTAAAATTAGCCAATATGCAGATGACACAACTTTAATTCTCGACGGGTCTGATACCTCGATGCAGCAGTCCTTTAGCCTACTTGATTCGTTTGCCGAAATTTCCGGTTTAAAGGTTAATTACGAAAAGACAGAAGCACTTTGGATAGGCTCAATGCGTCTGAGCAATAGAGTGATCGCCGCTTTCCAGCACATCACATGGTCTTTCAGTAAAGTTAAAGCTCTGGGACTTTGGTTTTCAACTATTAAAGAGGAATCTGAAAGTTTGAATTATCAGGACAAAAAAGAAAAAATTTCCAACATAATTGAAAAGTGGCAGTTTAGAAGGCTAACCCTCCTGGGGAAAATAACCGTTATTAAAAGCCTGCTTGCTTCACAGTTAGTACACATAATGTCTCCGCTTCCCACATCAGATGAATATCTCAAGGAAATAAACAGTCTTCTACATAAATTTTTGTGGAATGGTAAAAATGATAAAATCAAGCGAGTACATATGATTAATGATTATTCAAATGGTGGACTTGAAATGTTAGATATCTATAGTTTTAATTGTGCTCTGAAAGCGAAATGGGTTCAAAAGTATATGGATCCTAACAATAAAGGGACATGGAAATTGTTTCTAGACTTCTTTTTTGGGAAACATAAACCCAAATTTCTCTTCACTGGAAACCTTAAACCGGATGACATCACTTTCTTACAAATAAAAGATCCTGTCTTCAAAGAAGTAGCTGAATGCTGGTCCCGTCTTAATTTTAAAAATCAGCAAGCCAATTTTTCTCAGGCACCAATCTGGTTTAATTCACTAATACGCATTGATAATAAACCCCTGTATTTTTCAAGCTGGGCTTCGGCTGGTATTTACACTGTTAGTCACCTCCTAACGGGGGTCGGAATTTCTGTTCATTTGATGAATTTAAGAGAAGATTTTCTCTGAAAACAAATTTTCTCCTTTATCGTAGTGTTTTGAGTGCAATTTCTGAGATGAAAGGCGATTGTGTTCGAGATCCAATACAGGATAGTGCTGACATTTCTTCCAATCTGTTGACGTCACTACACTTTTGTAAAGTAGCCTATAAGATATTTATAAAAGAAATCGCTTCTCGGCCACATAAAACCCAAAGCAAATGGCTCTCGGATTGTAGAACTTACGGTGTTGATAAGATAAATTGGTGTAAATCCTACAATCTAGCCTTCTTATGTACTCGGGAAACCAAACTAAGAACCTTTCAATTCAAGTTTCTCCACAGAAGAATAGCCACCAACAGCTATCTGTTCAAAATAGGCATCTCACAAAGTGACCGTTGCTGTTTTTGCAAAGGTTCTTCAGAGACTCTCTTGCACCTTTTTTGGGAATGTCCGTACGTACAATCCTTTTGGAATGAAGTCAAAACCTGGATATATAGCTTTTCTTGTTTTTCAAATGTGAACTTCTCATTTCTATCATGCTTAGGTTTAGCAGAGGATACTTCAAATCTCCTTTTTCATTACATTCTTCTAAGTGCTAGACACTATATTTACAGGTCTAAATTAATGAATTCATCTCTTTCAAGAGAACCCTTTACACAGGGTATCCACACCTGTTTTAATGTTGAAAAGCGCTATGCTATCCAAAATGAAACCTTAAGTAAATTTCGCATGAAATGGGGGACCTTTACTTCCGACTCTTTTTCTGGTGGATGGTGAGGGGAACAGCAAACCTAATGTTTAATAAGTTTTGAAAATAGTTTTACTTTATTTTTGTTTTTGTGAAGGTTGTAAGAGAATTGAATACTAGTGTAATTTTTTTTCTTCTCTTGTATTAGTAAGAAAGTAGTTATTATGGACCTTGTAATTAATATGACGCGGGTGTGTGTGTGTGCGTATGTATGTATGTGTCTGTACGCATTTTCAGTGTACTTCTAAGCATTAAAAAGGAAGAAATCAAAAAAAAAAAAGAACCATTGTATGTTGAAGACTTTGGGAGCAGGTGGATACAAAGTGTATATCACCCCCTCTGTAGAGCAAAAAATTGTGGGTTTTTATTCAATAGATGAAAATTGGGTTGATGAGGAGGAGGAGCTTTGAATTTTCCAAAATTTGTTTCAGCTGTTTTGACAGGCACCTATTGAACAAAAGCACCCACAAGTTAAATGAATCTCTTGGAAGGTGTCAACCAACTCCCGCCAGAGTTAAGGGAAAAACTTTTGGGACACCTTATTCAAACAAAAATTCAAGAAAAAAAACCCTGTGGCAAGAAGTCCACCGAGAGCTGTTGGCGTATTTCTACGACGCACCATTTTGCGAGCTTGAAAATTGTTACACCCTCATCACCAGCTGTGGTAAATGCTCCACATGCAGCCGAAATGAGTGTTGTTGGGCCTGCTGGTTGAAAAATCGACGCCATGTGTTATGCCCGTGGTATGAAGTTGAGGATATTGAAGAAAAGTGGATAATGGATTACGTATACCCGTGGTTGCCTCACCAATGTTCGCAGTGTGTTGGATCCTGGTGTCCATTGCAGACGAATTATGCAATCCCCGAAAGACCCTTAATGAAATTGTCAAAGAGGAGTTCCGACGGATCGTAAATGAGCTCAAACACCCAGCCCGAGTTTTTCTTTCATGTTGATTGCGTTTCGCGCCAAAGCGTGGCCCCACTGTCCCTGTTTCCGCGGTATCGCGTCAAAAGACTTCACCATTTTGCGGTCGGCAACATGCTTGCATTTTCTTTTCGTTCTCTCCGTACTTCTTTGCGCGAAAATCGCAACTGTTGTAATCAGCATCATGCTGCATTGCCACAGCATCAGTGGGGAAGTTAGGCTGTTGAAAAATTTGTAGGATTTCTCCGGTTTCCGGATCGAAGCTCAGCTAGCTGGACAGGGGGTTGTAAGGCCCACTATAGTTATGGCCGGGGAGGGTCCAACCTTTTTTCGGCGCTGGCAGTTTCCCAATCAATTCATGGATGTCCACCCCCGATCCATAATAATTGCGCATCGTTTTCTTGAGAACGTCCATGAAACCATGGTGGTTGGGCACCGCTTTGGCAAAAGCTTTCAAAAACGTCGGGTTGGTCGCGAACTTGGGTAGCAACACACCCTGCGAAACGAAGCGGGGGTCGACATAATCCCCAAGGCCAGCGCCAACAAGCCTTCTGCCGTAGCCTTTCCATTTGATCCACCAGCCGTAGCTGCGGGTGCCGCCCTACCGTTGTAGTCCGCGTATTGGCGCTTGCATTCGGCCACCATCGCGCTCCCCTCTTTTGCAGAAACTTCGGGGCCTTTGAAAAGCTTGGGGTCGGAGATGACATTCCACAGTTTTTTGAAATCGACGAAGGGGAAGGGAACAGGAAGGCCTCTTCCGTCGAGGTCGGGCCTGTCGGTTTTGTAGCGGATGTTGGGGCGCACCTTTGTGGAAAGTTGGTCAAGCAGTTCACTACCAACCTTTTCGATAGGCGGGGCCGCTTTACGTAACCCATAGTTTATTGCCCGTTTTTGCAGCTGTTTGTTGCGCATTGCCTCAGAAGCGTAATAGAAGCTGGCCTCCACCCCCTTTTTCGCTAGATATGGAATCCCGTGCTGCAGAGTGAAGTCAAGCGCAGTGCCCGCAAAGTCAGTCAAAACACCAGCGCCCTCTGCAAGAGAGGGCTCCGCTAGTTTCCCGGCAAGAAGCGGGATTTTGTTATGCCACAAACCGCACACTTGGCCTTTGCCATTCTACGTTTGCTTTTGGTTTTAACAACCTTTTCAGACCTAGACACATTCGGCGTTTTGCGTCTGTCTTTCACACAATACAATTCCATGGTTCACGCTATATTCAGGAAATAATTTTTCACAACCCGCTCGTTGTGATGCACATCGTCAGAAAACATTTTGAGAATGTCTTCAAAACTCGCGCCTCTGTTTCGTTCATTGAGGAAAATCAGACAAAAGTAACCACACCTCACACTTCCAATCCACTGAATTTGGTTGTCGTTGCGAAGAAAGGTTTTATGACCCAACTTTCTCATTTCCTGCTCCCACTCATTTGGGGGCGGCATTCCGAAGGAGTCGAAATACTCCATACCTAATCCCTTCCAACAGCAAACCCAGTGTGTGCCCAAGCTTCCGAAATCATCCAGGTTGATGATGCAGGGCGAATGGTGCAGGGGTTTGACCTCGTTGCGCGAGAAGATGCCCTTGAGCGGGGTGCCGAGATATTCGCACCAATTCATCAGGTCAATGTTGGAAAACGCCACGTTCCTGAACTTCATTTTTTTCCCCACCCGACCATCGGGTGCTCCCAGTCTTCCCATCGGCCCGAGAAGGGTGGAGGGCGCGTTTGGATTCCGTTGCCCCTGGAGGGGGGATGGGGTGGAGGCAGACGAGGAGGGGGTGCCGTGCGGCGGGTCCACACCTGCATTCCCCTCCCCAGCATCTTTTGGACGAGGCTGATGGCGAGGGGAATGCCGAGGGAAGCCAAGAAACCCTCCATATTGCGCGGCCCCACCCCCATTGACCATGCCCTTGTCGACAAGATATTTTTCAATTGTCTTTTTCTGGTCGGGGGACAGCATTTGCGTGAGTTAAAACTCCACCTCCTGGGGACCGAAAACCTTTCCGAAAATCTTTTTCAAAACTTTTTCCGCGCCATACCCAAAGCCTTGGCCATGGGGACGAGCAAAGGCCGGGCCAAACCAAGCACTGTGGAAAAGAGATTGCCCCCGCGTTGCGCGGCCATTTTTTCCATCTGGGTTTGGCTGATTTTCAGATCAGCACCTTTTCCCACGCCAGCCGCCTTTTGCAGCCGGTTGATTTGCGTGGTGGTCAACAAAAGATCGTCGCCGTGCTCAATTTGTCCCGGTTTGAGGCACAAAGTCACGGCGCTTTTTCAGAGAATTGCCCGGCGTCTTATATCAGAGAAAAGAAAAATTCTAGGTTCAAACAACGACCAGCTCATTTCCAATCTGTTTTATGACGACCTCTTCCTCGTTCAGGACGGCAGCGTATAGGCGGTAATCCGCTGTGGCGGCCTGGTTCAAGCGGTAATGCAAAATCAGCTTCTTTTCGTCCCCTGTCATGCTCTCTTTGGTCGGCCGAAGATCGAAATAGACGACGGGCTAAAGCGTCGAGTAGTTGGCCACGTTCAGCTGGGTCCCGGTGTTGAAGCCGTTTTTCCTGTAGCTCTAGTCGATCAGGTCGCGGCGTATCCGGATTTGGTCTTCGCCGTCGTATTCCAGCTCGTGGTAAAAGGTCGACCCGTACTGAAGGCGGCAAGTCGCCAGCTTCACCCCTCCGTCGAGGGCGAAGGTGCTGAAGACGTAGGGGTTCGTTGTGGCGGCATTCAGGTTCGCCACCTTTTGGATGAAAACGAACAGGTGCTTCGCGTTTTTCATCCCGGGGGTTATCAGCCATTGCCTTCCGACGTCCCGTCTGTCGGTGCCGGGTATCAGCGTTTCCTTCATGTAGCGCCATTGCGTGGGTTTCAGGAAGTTTTCGTTGACGAGCTTCTGCCCCTCGGGAGAAAACGTCAGCTGTGGCACCCACAGCTCGAATCGCTTGACAACTATACGATGGTTGGCGGCGGCGGCGCCCCCGTAAAGCATCTCGCTGTCGTCCTGCAGCTTTATTTCAAACTGGAGCTGCATCGGGAGCACGAGTTTGTCCAACAGCTCTTCGAAGAACGAATAGCGTTTGAGGGGGATTATCGTTTTGACCGTCTTCTGGGGGTTTCCTTGCGAAAGAAGCGTGCGCGCTCTGATCCCGAGGTTGGCTGCGGTGGCCCCTGTCACAGTCGTGTTGTCGCTGTCGAGATACCAAAACACGTCTTTCGCCACGCTTCGCGCGTAGTCAACGGAGTATTCCAGCAGGTTTTTGATGAAAACGACTTTGTGAACGCCGGTGGCTTCGTAAAGGGTTTTCCCGGCGGAGTCCACCTTCAGGTTTTGGATGAGAGAAAAGAAGCTGTTGACCGCTGCCGCCGCCGCGTCAGCGGCCGTGAAAGCCCCGTCCGCCTTTGTCTGCATCTCGTATTCCACCCGGAAACGATCGTTATACCAGTCGTAGATGACGTCTCGGTAGTTCACGGCGAAGTTCAACCTGCTTTTGGGTTGATCCTGCCCGTTCCCCAGCATCTATAGCGTGATGGTCATTGACGGTATTGATCGAAGTCCACCTTCTCAAGCAAGCGGGGCGTCCTGAACATCTCGGTATACACAACCAAAAATTTTTAAAGCTGGTTTGCCAAAATTTGACTGAGTTTGACCATCGCGTCCGAGGCGGCCGGCTGCGGGTGCCTTTTTGGGCGGGGGGCGGCGGCCGACTTGTGGCTTCGCAGCAGCTGGCGGATCTTTTTGCCCCCCTTCTCGGTCAGCGCCTGGGTCCCCTTTTCGGCAGCCTTCTGGACCCCCTGTTTCGCGGCCATGAGTGTGTCACGGACCACGCCCGACCCTTTGTGCCTGAATCAGTACCGGCCAGTGCGCGCGTCGAAAAACTTCATCCACTCGCTCGGTCGATTCATGCGGTATATTCATGCAGACATTTCACGGATCATGAGATCCAAAGCCACGTCCGCGTCGTTGAGGTCGAGGACGTTGTTCCGTCCGTCGGTGACCCGGATCCTCACCGCTTCGATTCGGGATTTGTTGACCGGGTGGAACTTGGGGCGCAGGGGCTCTTTCGTGAAAGGGTAGCTGACCTCGAGGTTAGATGTGGAGAAGGAGAACAGGACGTCGCCTGGCACGTCGTTCGCCCGCCGCGTGATCAGGTCGCAGTGCAGGAACACCCAGTCGACGCTCCGGGGATCCTGTCCTCCGTGAAGCTCGTGGCATCTTTCAGGACCTTGTCGAAGCCCAGCAGCCGCGCGAAATCCCCGGCCGAGAGGTCGAGCTCGTAATCCGCCGCCAACCCAATCACGGCCCGGGTGATGGCGTAATCGAAGTACAGGCTGAAAACGTGCTTCTTGTCCGCCGCGTCGGGGTCGACGAACCCGCTGTGCGTCTGCAAGACATCCCGTCCGGTAGGGTCAAGGTCCGCCAGGCTTCCCCTTTCTGATGCCACTTGACTTCGTTGTTGTAGTTGGCGGCCGCGACGTTGTACCAGGAGTAGCTCATGGTGATGAGGCTGTCGTGCGCCGCTTCGTATTTCCGCTGCGTGTCGAGCAAGATGGGCGGGTTGAACGCGATTTCGAAATCGTGGGACTTTTGGGAGGCGCCATTTCCTTGCAGCTTCGCGAGGCTCTAGTCGAGCAGCAGGTGGAACATCCTCACCCCCGTATGTAATTGTTCAAAATTACGCGCCTTTGCAATTTGTTGATGACACCAAGCCGGAGGAGCTTTTCGACCAAAGAAGAAACATCTTTGCGGAGTTTCGACGAAGTGTTGCTGGCTTTCAACGAACCAAGGGCCACATACAGTTGGTGGATCATGTCGTCAGCGGTCTCACCAAAGCCACTGCCCTCCGTTTCGCACTCTTGCTCCGCAAATTCCTCTTCTTCTGGCCCACTGATCGAGGGCCGGCGAGACATGATGGCTTGTTCCCAATCTGTGGCGGGTCGGGCTCTTGTTTCTTTCGGGGGGCTTCGTTTCAACCCCTTTTTCCCCTCTTGCAGCTGCTGTGGCGAAAACTCCCCTCTTTGGGTTTAAACCCCAGCAACGAAATCTCGGAGATCGCTCACAGTGTAACCGTGAAATCAGGAGGCTTTCTTTTTTACTTTGTAGTTGGGGTCATCCCCAATAGGGTGATAAGCCGTTTGGCTGTCCGCAAGGCATCCGATTATTCATTGGTGCCGCTGAGAAAGCTTGTTTCGACCGGCTCTCCCCATGACGGTCGTGGGGGGGGGGGTGGGGTGGGGCGGGGGCTCAGCACCTTCCACCAACGGCAACGGTGGCGCTGGAAACTCTTCTTCTTCTTCTTCTTCCTCGGTTGGTGACGGAGGAGGCGTTTCAGCCTCCGGCCTGAAATCACCAAAATCGAACGGGTTGACTCGGTCGAACTCTTCCATTTCGTAGTTGGGGCCGGTTACTTCTTCCGCCGGCGCACGATTCAGACTTTTGTCCAACCTCGTCGTGACTGGTCTGAAAAGCTTTTCAGCCTCGACCTAACCAAACTCCTTTTCGATTTTGTTTGTTTTGAATTTCCGGCGGATTTCTTGCTCTTGTCTCTCGAATTCAGCTTCGGTTTCTTCCTGTTGCCGCCATTTTTTCACTGACATGGCGCGCTTTTGCAGCCTCTATATAAGAAAATAATGAAAATTCCAAATTATGATCCCGACGTCGCTGCCACAAACGGTTTCCGGCAGGGTCATCCGGCCATGCCCGCCGACGTTTTTCGGATGTTGAGCTGCGGGCCAAGCAATTCAGGCAAGACGAACATCCTGCTGCACATGCTCGACGAGCTGTTGGAGTTTGACAGTCTTTCTCTTTTCGAAAAACCTCCACCGACACAAGTATCAAGCGCTCTTGTGGGACTTTGCCGAAAACATCGACCCCGAGGTGGGTTACCAGGTCAACGCTAACTCGACGGGAGCGCCCCAATAACGGTGGGGCCACCCGATTGAGAATCTGGGCCCGCCAGCCGGCCCGCTTGATGCGGTCAGCGAATGTTATGCTACAGCCTCTTTTGCCAAACTCGATGGGAGCGCCCCAATGACCGGCGACACGGACATCGGGGGAGAATCTCATCACCAACATGGATTACTCCAAATACATTCTCGATGCTGTCAACAAAAGCTATCTCGATTCCGAAATCGCGCAATGTTTGAAAACCGACGGGGCCAATCCAGCGTGGGACGATTTGAACATGAATGACCACGGAATCATCAATTTGCAAGACGCTGATTCCAGCATACCCGCGGGCAACGCCGTCAACAAAAAGGCCTGCAAACCAAATTTGACGCGATTGCGCAAAAAGACTTGAACATGAACAACAACGCGGTCGTGAACCTTGCGCCCCCCTTCGCCACAGCAGACGCGGCGAACAAACGGTATGTCGATGAAAATTTCCTCCGAAGAGACGGCACAGAGCCAATGTTTGGAAACCTGGACATGGGTCTGCAAAGGATCACCTCTTTGCACGACCCAACCACCCTCGATGACGCGGCATCAAAAAATTACGTGGATAATTCTTGAATAACTTCCTGAAAAAGGATGGCAGTCAAACAATGACAGGCAATCTCAACATGAGGGCCCCACAAAATCACGGCTCTCGAAAAACCGGTCGACGAAATGGACATGGCAACGAAGGATTCTGCGGATCATTCGCACCGTTCTCAGTCCGGCGGGCAAAAAAATCAATTTGCCTTCCTCATGGACAATGACGAGTCCTCAGCCGAAAACAACATACATGTCCGTGGGATAGTCAACTTCGCCGCCTCCTCACACGGGGTCAACAAAAACGCCTATGAGTTCACTCTCACCAAAGACGCGGGCAGCGATGATTATCGCTCTCGGATCAGTTTCAATCTTTATCCACTGCCGAAAGGGTATTACACGTTCGTGGTTGAGTACTTTCCTACGGAAATGAAAAATGTGTCCGTGAGGGCGAGCGCCACCGTCATTTCCATCACGAGCCAAACCACGCGAACCTTCAGCAGCGCCAACCCGCCATACACAAAAACCCTCATTCAGTTTCACCGGTGGAGTGACACCACTCCCAACTACATTTTCTTGGATCTGCACGGAAGTACTTCTGACTCAACCACGGGCTACCTCGTTGTTTATGGGGTTTCTGGCTACGTTTCCAGCGTGGACTCGGGAGTTTTTGACACGGTTTGGACTGTGGAAAGTGGAATGATGACCATGCAAACCCCTTTGAATATGAATGGTGAGCTTCTCTTGGCGCCAAAACTGGGGACCGACTTGTATTTGAATGGTAACTATGTAATCGATGAAATGCGGCATTCTTTGGTGGAACAAACCGGAAGATGACAATGATGAATGACTTGGACATGAATAGTTATTTGATTCATCAACCGAAATTGGGTGGAAATTTAAGAGCAGGTCTCTGAGAAAGTGAAGCAAAGTTGGAAATGAAAATTTTTAACCCCCCCCCCCCCCTTATTTTTTTGTGTGCAGGTAGGTTTCCTGAGGGATGAACGAAAATGGCCATATAAGGGTCACCTGATGTATCGTTGTCATGGTAACCACAATTGATCATACCCGCCTCCAACCCATGTTTTGAGCAAAAAATTTACTCTGAAATGGCCGACAAATATGAGTCTATTTCTAGAGTGAATGTGAGCCAATTCAAACGACATTCCACCAGGAGGTAGGGCTATTCCTCTACTTTCAAACAAATGCTGTTATAGTATTTTGACTTCCACAAACAACTAGAAAATAGTGGCTTTACTATGTTGCCTGTCGGCCATTTTGACAAACATAAAAAACAAGCTCGATCAATTCCGCAATTTCTTCAAAAGTACTCTCTTCCCAGACACCAACTTCGCAGCAGAGCTCAAATAGATATTAGAGTTTCTAAATATTAGAAAATCTATTTGGGGAAAATTATATTTTGGCCATGGGAGATAAACACATTTGATGGAAATTTGAAAACACCTCAAATTTGGCCATTTTGAGACTGGATTGGTTTGCTCTAAAATGGATTAGAGTAAGCGTTTAAGCCCTAAACATGTTTTCTATCATCTTGTCTGTGAAATAAACGTGATTTGTGATGTTTTAGATCATTACGATTGATTGAAACGAAGTGTGACAGAAAGCCTACCTTGTAAATTTTGGTAATTTATGCAGCATACTATTATCGCGTCCATTTCTCTTTTCTCTCGTCTCTCTCGACCAAATCTAGTGCAGGCTCGAAAAGTAAGACCAATTTCCCAGTTTCTCCCATTGAACATCGACTCAGTAGGGATGTTTCAGCTGTTTTAAACCACGGATGACGGTGGATTCGATCCGCATTTGATAAACACGTTCGTGGTATTTGTGGTTTCTGCCTTTGATGCTGTAAAATCCATCCATTGGGGTTTATTGAGAAAATTACATGAATCACGATTTTATGCACTAAACAAATACATGCTTGTAAAGACAAAGAATAAAGCATTCGGCTATAATCGAGCCATACATCTTCTTCAGTCGCCATGAAGTTGTTGTCGGGAAGTTTCGGGAAGACGTGTAGGCCGGAAATGGAAGGGGAGACTGCTGACCGGATGTCAGAGACAAACTTCGTGTTACACTTATGAGGAATAACCATATTTTAACATAAGAATTTTCAACGTTTGGTGGTGATATTATAACCAATGGCTTTACGAGATTGGATCGGGCAGTTATATAGTAAATCTAACTCGGAATTTTTGCGACTTGAATCGTTATTGTATTTAAAAGGCCTTTTTCTAACTTATTTTAAGATCCTTTGTGTAGACAATGTCAAATCTCAGTGTCAGTGTCTGGGCAACCAACACTTCAAATTCAAAGTGCTGCACGTTTGACCCGAGGAGGGGTACTCCCTTGTTTGGCCTAAATGGGTATGTGCCGTCAGACAGGGTATGGTTTTCATGGTCTGTACCAACAATATTTTCAAAAACATCGGATTCTATGATGTCAGTTATAGAAAAAATACTTTCTGAATGTGAAATGAAAAATAATAGAATAAAGGTTACGAATAATTAAAGGTCTATTCTTAAACAGATTATGTCAAAAATGAATGGATTTTTAATAGAATTTGAACTGAGTGGAGTGCAAATTCGTAGACTACACGTGATTTGCAATCATAAGTATGATTTCAGACTAAAATTGCATGGCACAAAGTTCAATTACCATTTTCTTACACTCACTTTGAAATCATACATTTTTTGCCAATATTATTATTTGTTTATTCACATCAGGAAACCGAGGTTTTCATTTTGATAGGTTAGAAAAAGGATGCGATTTAGAACAAAACATAATGCGATTTACGAATAAATTCCACTGTCGAGAGGCAATCAGATTGCATACATTCCCAGTGATTTCAAAATGGGTGTGATAATGTCTTACAAAGGGTAAGGGTTTAAAAGCCTCGCCAGCACATCTCCACCCAAATTTCCATTAATCCCACCCCCAGCCCCCACCATTGTTTTAACTATTATAACTGCTGACTGGACTTGTGATAGTTTAGCGGAGACATCAAAAAATGGGTTGAACTTCGTAAATTACATTTGCTAAGCTAGGCGTAACCCTTATAATTTCTACACTATATGATGTCCATAGGTTATTGAGTCACTGAAAGAAGTTCTCAACAAGCGGTGTGCAAACAAAAAAAGTTTTCATACTGTAAGTAAAGGCTACGCCTTTGATATCAACTTTAGCACACCCCTGCTTTCAGAGGCAAATAAAAGATACTACTAGCGTAAAGCCGAACAGGACATTAACATACAGTGTACATGTCTCCCATTTTCTTCCCGGCACGCCCCGAATCAGTGCCGCGGGGTACTTCAGGTAAAAACTTTTTAGAGTAGGCTTGGGCTGAAGCTCATCTCTGTGCAGGGGACAGATGTTTAACGGCCTCTTGTATGTATAGCAGCTGCTCTCAACTAACTCGTCTGGTACTGTTGCTAGTGTAGCATTTTCTCTCCGTTCCTCCGTAGCTGGCTTAATTAACTGCATCTGGGACATTCTTCTGACTGGCACCCATGGAAGAGGTATAACGTGATCTGCTGTGACGTTAAGAAATTGTCATGAGCAAATAATCGTTTGCCATCCTGGCCACGAGCTCGTTTCATCTGCCTGAATACTTCGTCACCGATGATTTTCTTTCCGGTCCCCTCACTAAGATCTCAGCACTTGAGATCTGTGAACCGCACTTTATCTTCTCGCGGTTTTACCTAGTCCGTGGGTTTCCACATACCTGATAATTTCTCTGCCGCATTTTTACGTTATATCGCTTCCTGTGCAATCCCCCCCCCCCCCCCCCGTGAAATTTGTAAACGAACAGCTTTTCATTCATTTGCCGTCAGTTTATTTGCAAATCAGCTTCAGTGCTCACGGCATTTTTAATTTTGGCATTGAAAATATACTTCCGGTCAGGAAAATATACCTCTGCCCCCTGAAATTCCAAAATGCTCAACCCCCCTTGCTCTTGGAATTCCAAACCACTCTACACACCCACCCACCCCCACCCCACCCCCTTAGAAGGTTCAAGCTCCTCGCGTTGCAGTGTAACTTCGACGAATTCTTCCTTTCCCAATTAGTCATGCATTGTGGGGGTATATGCTCTTAAACCATTTATATTATATCTGGCAAGTTATTAATGAAACATCCGGTCAGCAGTCTGCGCCTTGTCATTTCCGGTCCCTTGTCACACATGTTGATTCGAGAACAACTTCTTCGCTTCTAAACGAACGCAAAGTATGTACCAGCCGCTTTTAGCGAAATACTCTATTCCCTTCTACAGGCCTACGTCTACTAAGCATGGCGAAGCATTTGTGTTACTCCTTGGATCGACTTTCTTACGGCAGAAACCACAACATCATGACAGTGTTTGAACCTTGTCAACTGTACTCTACAAGAAGCTAGAGTGATTGTAATTACACGAGCGTCTCAGTGTGGGTCAAAACATTCCTAAGTCTATTTTAGATGGAAGAGACTATAAGTTTTGATCTGACAATCAAAATTTGTGCTCGAATTGGTGAAGAAAATGGAGCGAGCAAACACGAAGCCGTCTCACTAAAAGTTGCCAAAACGTACAATGTAAGCTCTCTGTCAGCTTCCTTTCAATCAATCGTAATGATCTAAAACATCACACATCACGTTTATTTCACAGACAAGATGATAGAAAACATGTTTAGAGCTTTAACGCTTACTCTAATCCATTTTAAAGCAAACCAATCCAGTCTCAAAATGGCCAAATTTGAGGTGTTTTCAAATTTCCATCAAATGTGTTTATCTCCCATGGCCAAAATATAATTTTCCCCAAATAGATTTTCTAATATTTAGAAACTCTAATATCTATTTAAGCTCTGCTGCGAAGTTGGTGTCTGGGAAGAGAGTACTTTTGGAGAAATTGCGGAATTGATCGAGTTTGTTTTTTATGTTTGTCAAAATGGCCGACAGGCAACATAGTAAAGCCACTATTTTCTAGTTGTTTGTAGAAGTCAAAATACTATAACAGCATTTGTTTGAAAGTAGAGGAATAGCCCTACCTCCTGGTGGAATGTCGTTTGAATTGGCTCACATTCACTCTAGAAATAGACTCATATTTGTCGGCCATTTCAAAGTAAATTTTTTGCTCAAAACATGGGTTGGAGTATGGTGGCCCAGCATTATCATAGTAAAATATGTAAGTTTTTGGGGAGAAAAGAGTAAAAAATGGAAAGAAACGACAAATATAAGCAATCAAAATCGAAAAAAAAAAAACGCGAGAAAAATAATATTGTAATAAAAGTTAATAATATAAAGTAAAAAAATATTTGTTGACAAATTAAAAAGTAAAAAAAAAAGAAAAGAAAGAAAAATAATTTAAGCACTAAAAATATTTTGAAAAAAATATCCAAAAAAAAAAAGAAAGAAAAAAGAAGAAAAATCATTGTCAAAAAAACAACATTGAAAATCAACATCGAAAATTAACAGTAAAAATCAACGTTGAAAATCAACATCGAAAATCAACATTAAAATCAACATTGAAAATCAACATTAGAAATCGAAAAAAAAAAGGAAAAAAAAACAACGTTATTTCCACGTGGCCTGTTGTTATCATAGACCAGGATGCTCTGCACTGGCACGCATATTTGACACTTTTTTTGGGCTCCTGTGGTCTGACCTCAAATGAGGACGTGTCCTGTTGTTTGTATGAAGTGTGAAGTTTGAACACTTCCCTTCTAACGCTTCCCTTCTTCTGGCGGATTTCGAAAACTTACATATTTAACTATGATAATGCTGGGCCACAACGTGGCCTGTCGTTATCATAGAGCAGCATGCTTTGCACGCATATTTAATATATATTTCATCCATTTGAGAGGTGATTAGAAGCTCCTGATGGGCCTTTGTTGGACACCAGCACATCGCACGAGCCCACTGGATAGCCAAAGTGTTCCGCGCAAGTAATCTTCACGTTTTCAAGCGTTAAATCATCGCTGGAAAACTCGACTAATTCTTTCGGTTGTACCGGGCGAAACGTTTGCTAGTTGTTAGGTTCTGCTGTCAACCTTTGCACGATGATGTCGCTTGCAGCCGTTCCTTTAGCACCTTTGCGAGGTCGTGTTGCTTGCTGTGTTCTTTTGTTTGACATTTTTTCTTAAAGGGGCTTCCAAACTTGGTTCATTTTTGGGGGCATGGTGGATCAAAGACCTATAACTTTCCAACAGCACCCCTAACGGATCGAAATCCACCAGAAGAAGGAAAGCGTCAGCTGAAGTGTTCAAACTTCACACTTCATACAAACAACAGGACACGTCCTCATTTGAGGTCAGACCACAGGAGCCCAAAAAAGGTCAAATATGCGTGCCAGTGCAGAGCATCCTGGTCTATGATAACAACAGGCCACGTGGAAATAACGTTGTTTTTTTTTTTTTTTTCCTTTTTTTTTTCGATTTCTAATGTTGATTTTCAATGTTGATTTTTAATGTTGATTTTCGATGTTGATTTTCAATGTTGATTTTTAATGTTTATTTTCGATGTTGATTTTCAATGTTGTTTTTTGACAATGATTTTTCTTTCTTTTTTTTGGATTTTTTTTTCAAAATATTTTTAGTGCTTAAATTATTTTTCTTTCTTTTCTTTTTTTTTTACTTTTTAATTTGTCAACAAATATTTTTTACTTTATATTATTAATTTTTATTACAATATTATTTTTCTCGCGTTTTTTTTTTTTTTCGATTTTGATTGCTTATATTTGTCGTTTCTTTCCATTTTTTACTCTTTTCTCCCCAAAAACTTACATATTTTACTATGATAATGCTGGGCCACCATACTGGAGGCGGGTATGATCAATTGTGGTTACCATGACAACGATACATCAGGTGACCCTTATATGGTCATTTTCGTTCATCCCCCCAGGCAACTACCTCCACACAAAAAATGAAGTGGGGTTAAAAAATTTTCATTTCCCAACTTTGCATCACTTTCTCAGAGACCTGCTCTTAAATTTAAATGAGAACTTGGTTGACAACAATGAGCGCCCATTGTTCAGCTCGAGCGTCCACGGAATGAGAATGCAAAATGCGTTGAACATGGATGGGCATGTAAGTTGGGCGGGGATTTGGATTTGGATTTGAATGGGAAAAGGGTGACAGAAGGGACACTCCCTTATTCGAGTACAGACATGGGGCCCTCCGCTTTTTGAAACCCGTGATTTTGCCTGGGAGCAAGCGATCTGCTAACCGGCACTGCAGCAACAGAATATGTTTTCTCCATACCGGCATTTTGGGCTCCATGCGCCCCCTTCTTCAGGGAGTTAATTCGTTGTGATTTGCACTTTTACGACCGTACCTCCATGCCCAAAGACGGTTCTGCGGGCGCTTATGTCTCCACGGGGGCGTGAGCGGAAAATTGTCACCCATCATACAAGCAAAGGAGCGACTGACTGGGTAACGTTGGACACATTCAGAACGCATATGTATTTTCCAAGGGCTACCGCGTTGTCGTTCAAAATTGTTGGTATTGACCAGAGTAGCAGAGTGACGCTCGTCGCCGAGTTCCTTGCATGAATTTCCACCCTTTGATATAACCATGGGCCACCACCAACCCAAACTTTGTGTGTTTGACTTCAATCATATCGACCCGGCCCTTTCCGAGGCCACCGTCGAGATGTTGAAGAAGCTTTACAGGGTTGTTGCTGCTGCGGGTTGGAGCCCGCAGATGCGATCCGAAAACAAACTGTTTTCGCACAAGCAGCAACTCCTTATTTGAGACCGGTTGGTGCGGCCGAAAAAACGCTCCCCCCTGGCGTAGAAGTTCGCTAGCTGTTTCAACCTGGGGAGCTGGAAGGTGGTGTGCGAAGGGCGTCAGATCCGGTCTGATCTTTGCAAACTTTCACGGTGGGCAGGGTCATGGTGAAACCCAACCAACCTGTCATGTATTGGCTTCACGGTGGTCCACAACGCAGCTTTGTTCGCGAAGAGTTGATGGTTGTTTTACCCAATACCGAGCTTCCTCCTGTCGGGCCAGGCTGCCAGGCCAGGCCAGGCAAGACCCACCGTTTGCCGTACTACGCGCTCAATCCCAGTTTGTGTTGCTCGTATGTCATCATTTCCCCGTTCTTCATCCGGAAACCTCTGTTGATGCCCTTGTCTTCTTCGCCACCTAACGGGGATTTGAACCTTTCCCAGGCCAGCCGGTTCTGCGCTTTGGTCATTTCTTTCGTGCTGAGTTTGTCTGCCACAGTGTCTGTTGCGAAACGCGCGCCCGGAGCGAAGAGGGGGGGGGGACTCGATGCCATTTTGCCGCAATACGATTCTCTAGCTCACATACCAACCTTGCCTTGGCCGCAGACAGGCGGATCATGCGCTTGCCCGCGCATTCGCGCTTAAACAACTCTTCACCCCAACCTGTGGGGGTTTTGGTGAAGTCTGGCTTTTCCTTGTCTTGGTCCTCCATCAACTTGACCAGCTCCTTCTTCGTAAAATCGTGTTTCTGGTCTACTACGTTCACGAAGTAACACTTTGAGGAAAGCGCCCTCATTCTCTCTCCCACACATTCCAACTTGAAGATCCCGGGAGTCCGTTTCGTTTCGCTGCTCAACGACAGCCAGCGGTGCTTTTCTCTTTCAAACCGCGCTCGCAGTTCTGGCCTGACCATGTCTTCGAAATGTGGGGAGCTGGTGGCCATGTACAAACAGTCGGTGTCCATCTGGATCGCCTCGAAATCTCGCCGGTCCACGAACACGTCCAGGAAATCAAAGTAAAACTCCAACATCCGTAGCTCCGCCAGCTGATACACCGCGATGCCAATCTGGAACGGACAGTTGATCATAATCTGTCGTTTGCGAGTTTCGATTTCGAAAGCATCTCCAACAAGATCAAGGTTTTTGAAAAAGGGGCTTCTGAGTGCTCTGTCGACTGTTTTTCTTTCTCGAGAGTATTTCACATTGGTTTGGTTTTCTTTGTTTTTGAGCAGTTTGCCGTAAGCGCTGTTGCCGAGATGTTTGAAAACATGCGCCAACAAAGCTTTGTCCTTGTCCTTGTCCCCTCCTTTCCTTGCTTCTGTGACTTGGTCGACAAACCAAACGAACGGTTTTCGAGGGGTATAATCGATGGTGCGGTAAACGGCTGTGATCACCGCCCCGTGTTTCAGATACGAAACCAGCAGCGGGGCGTACAACAACATTTTCTCTGCTTTTAAAGCACCAACCAACCGTTTGCCGTTTCCCCTGTTTCGTTTGGTCTTGGTCATGTATTCTTTCATGTGGGTGGGCACCGCCTCGTCGGGGATTTCTTAGTTGAGAAAGAATGGGCACATTTCCTGAAATTTGGGCCACAGCCGTTGAGGAATTTCAATGTCAACCTCAGCGAAGCCAAACCATTTTTTGTCATGAGCCTTTTTGTGAAAACGGCAGTTTCCTTCAGGATGCGTTGTTGGGTTGTTGGGTTTTTTTTTCATGGTCAAAGGCTGTGAAATGGCGCACCTCTCCGCGCCCACAAGGCATTTCTTGCACCATCGTGGACAGATACAAAGCGTTGGCGTCGTACCCCAGGATGGCCTCACACTTCTTCGGGTTTTCGAATTGGTGATCGCGGATGAAAGTTTCTCCTGCTGCGTGGAAACGGGTGAATACGATGCTGGGACCTCCGACAACCGCGCCTTTCAACAGTGTGTATTCTTCCTCACCCGGGTTCCACAACCCAGGATTTCCCGTTTCTTTTGCAAGTTCTCGGAGCGCTTCGTCAGGGAGATAACGCAGGCTGACACCTGGGATTGACACCGCGTTTTTCAACATGTCGATGTTTT
The DNA here is from genome assembly GCA_016490735.1 of Pachyseris speciosa. Taxonomy (NCBI): domain Eukaryota; kingdom Metazoa; phylum Cnidaria; class Anthozoa; order Scleractinia; family Pachyseridae; genus Pachyseris; species Pachyseris speciosa. The sequence goes on from JAEMWC010000630.1 coordinate 219,781, forward strand.
TCTCTGCATAAAACTCTTTCATTTTGCTGATTGCTTCAATGCCCGGCCGCGCATCCAGATTGTTGTAGAAGCGCAACCAGTCTGTAACGGTTTTCATCCCTTTCTCGCGAAACAACTTCTTGCACTCTTTCCATTCGCGGCGCGTCAGAGCAACCTTCTCTTTCAGCTTTGAATACCACTGTAGATAATCGGGGAGACCTGGAAAATCGAGCTTTTCGGGTGAATCAAACCATTCATATGGCAACCACAATTTCTGACCCGCACACTTGAAAGCTTTCACCCAGGAGTCGTAAGCTGTTACCGGTCCGAGATAATTGATGATGTCGAGAAATATCATTCCTGGCGTCCTGATAAACATGATTTTGTTGGCGGACTTTGCGACTTGAATGTCCCCTTCTGCACAGGTCATCTTTTCCACGAAATACTTTTTTTATCATGTTCAGATCATATTTTCCACTGTTGAAACCAAGCTCGGGAACTTAGTAATACCAGTCAAACAGTTTTTGTCTTGCGCTTTTGGGCAAATATTGCATGTCGTCTGGGAGGAAAGTTTGGGCCACATTTTCTCTGATTCTTTTTGCTCTCACCTCCAATTCTTCCACAAAAGCTTCAATCAGCTTTTCTGGGTCTCTTTCTTGGATATGGGTGGTTTGTTCTTGGAAATTGTCTCCGATTGAAACATAAATCGGGATGTGAGCATTTTCCAAACAAGTTCGGTGGTTGCTTGGGTTTTTTCGTTCTGCCTCATGATAGCTTCGAAATAAAAGAATATAAAGAAGGGATGAATCGGGTTTTTGTATTCGGGCATTTGCAATGGCATTTGTTGTGACTTTTGCAATGGCTGTTCAAAAGTCTCCACGACAAAATCGCATTCCCAATCCTCAATCGCTTCAGACTGCTGTTGTTGTGTCTCCGCGTCAAAATCAAATTCCCACTTCTCAATCACTTCAAACCCCTCTTGTTTCAGTTTATCTGTGATTTTTTGGGTTTGTTCCAAAAGCTCTCTTGGCGTTTGCCCTTTCTTGGTTGGTGTGTCAAACCGATAACGGTTGCAGTATGAACAGCCGTAGTAAAAGCACCCGTGAAACTGGAAAATCTTTTTGTGTTCCAAATTAAAACCGTCAACAGGAAAACCAGCCACATATCTTTCTCCCCCGTGCCCACACATCTGATGGTGAATATAAATTCCTCTTGTTTTCATTTCCCTTTCAATCCAGATAACAGCTTTGGAGAAAATCTTTGGGAAAGGGGTGAAAGGGGAATTTGGCAGTTGTGTTGGTTTGTGGGGGCAGTTGAGTTTTGTTTTTCCTTCGGTGAAGATTTTGTAATGTCTTTGGAGATGGGTACTTTGTGTGAAACGCGCGCCACAAACCCCACAGGCGTAATATTTGATCAGTGTTTCAATTTTCTTTATCAAGAAAGCGTGCCCTTCGAACATCCCCAATGTCAAGAATGTGTTCATCTGATCGTGTGGCCTTCTTCTCAGATGCCAAACAACCTCTGGATCTTGTTTCTCGGGTTCAAAAACTCTTCTTCTTCAACTTCCCCCAGCTGTTCCAAAGAAATGGGAATACAGTCTCTCACATTTGTGGTTTTGAAAACTTTTTTTGCGAGTTGTTGCGCTGCATTTGTTCAACGATCAATTCGCGCCCCGTTGAAAATGGCAATACAGCGCCACACACAAAGGTTGTGTTCATATCCGTCCACTGTCACCATTGCACGACTATGGGCAAGATTGCTCAACCATTCAGGAAGATTTCCTTCACCCAACAAAGGTCCTCTGTCATAAACAACTTTCAAATCAACACTTTTAAACTCTGCAAATTGCCATTTTGTGTTCGGTCTGACGGGGGTTCAATTTCTCTTTCTCCTTCTCGCGCCCTGAGCCCTGAGCCAAGCTCTGGCATCGCGGATTCTTTGAAAAAGTGGTGATGTTCGATCCATGTGGTATTGTGTGATCGTTTCCTCACCTTGAGCCCGCTCTTGTTCTTCAGGTTTCAACTCCAGTTTGAAAGAATAGTTGTAAACCAAACGAAAAGCTCGATTTGTGTTTTCGCGAATAGCTGTCATGACTTTGTTTGTCATATCATTTCCAAGATCGGCAGTTGCTTGCCAAACAGTAAGAGCCTTTCTCCCCCTCCCCTTTTCAAAACCATCATATTGCAAAATTGATGGATCTCGGCCCCAAGGAACCGGTTCTTGTGTTTTCAGAACTGTCGCACGCCCGACCATTCCCCTATGTTGTGGGCGAAAATTTATTTCACCGTCAACATTATTGTTTGCTGCTGGTTGAACATTTTCACCACGCGCCGCCATCGCTCATCCCACACCCCGCTTCTCTCTAATAGGCCGTACGCAGCCTTCGTACCGACTTAATTCAGCCTGCGTTCTTGATTTTACCCTCTTATTCCCCCTCTTTCCACTTGAGTAGTATTATAAGGACCAAATCAAATACCGTTTTGAATGGGAGCCGAATTTCAAAGAATTGAGTCTCCCAACTTCAACTTCCGACGGTTGGGAGGAAGTTGAAGTTGGGAGACTCAATTCTTTGAAATTCGGCTCCCACGAAAAAACGGTATTTGTTTGGTCCTTATAATACTACTCGTTTAGTAGATTGTGATTACTTGGTAAACAATTAAACGTACCCACTGCTGTCCATAACGTACCAGTCGGTCTTAGTATCATTGTTTATACCAACCTGTAAAAAGAACACTGATATTTATACTTCCCACTTGTTCTTTTGCTTTTTGGGTATTAAATACGTGTATCATCCCGCTTTTAAATAACTATACACTGGTTATCAACAATTTACAACCGAAGCAACTTCTGAGGCTACACCTCAAGCGGCGATCAGGTTGCAACTCTGTCGCTGATTGTTAGACAACAGTTCATAGAGAAACTTACGTTGTTAGCAATAAGATTCAAGAAAGCACTTCTTGTCATCTCCATTCCCACCACTGCTAGTACTTCCCCAATACGATCCCCACCTTGCTGTATTCCGTGACTGCTGTATGGGAGAACAAACGTGATATTGATGCACGTGATCCTCTGTTTATAACAAGATGGCGTCCAACCAATATTAGCATAACCTAATCAGTTACTGACTACGGTTTATTAAGCTAGCTACACAAACTGGCAGTGTAGCTGGCTGGTTACACAAACGCACTATAATCTTTGACAAACTGCCTAAGAGCAAAAACTATGGAAAATTCACGAAATCATTTTGCACAATTGAATGGCTCGCTTTCGGTTTCTTTCCAATAATAATTGACCCTAACTTGAGCCTGCCGTCTTAGTGTAATTGGGTCTACCACCCTGACAGATTGTCCGACGTACTAATTACACACAGTCATAAAATGGATAGGGGTCCCTTCGCTAAGCTTTGAAAACATCACGACCAGCCATTACAGTAGGAATGATAAGAGCAGATTAGCAAAAATATGCTCTTACCTGGTTTTCGAACAGCTTTGCTTAAGCTCACTATTGTGTCTGGTTGGTAGGCGGAGGTTCGCAATGATACTAGTAGTTTATCGGGGGACGACACCGTCTGCATGAACCTGTGTTCGTAAAAGTGAGTGTTATTTCTGAGCGAAAAGGGTGAACATATTTACTCATCATATTCGCTGTATTCAGTTCGTCACTTCTTAAAGGGGCATTGTCACGCTTTTGTACCATCACTTTAAAAAGCTTAAAACTGCCGATGTATGAGTGGAAACGTTAAAATAATGGTATAGTTTTGCTGCCAAAGACTGTAATACTGCATTGACACTGTAAACTCCTGCATTACATCAAAGATGACGAGGATGGAAATTGATTGAAATTTGAAAAAACTGGCAAGTTTATTCAAATGTCAAGCTATGCATTGAAAAATCACCAAAATAATTATGGTTAGATCTCCCTGCTAAAATTTCATTGGAATTCATCTTGCTGTTTCTGTAGGAGCATTTTTTGCACGATAACAGGTAAAAGGCAGTAATTTTGGCAAAAATGCCGGTGACAGTGCTCCTTTAAGTTCATTTGTTCAGGTTGTCGAAACGTTAGTCACTGTAACCTCAAAAAGTCAGTCTCTCCCAGAACATCACTCAGTCAAGAGATCCTTGTTTACCAAGTTTCAGTACTTGAGTCATTACTCACCAAGGTTCTTGTTTGTGAGAATAGGTCTTCTGAAACCGTAGCCCAGGATACATTCTTAAAACACCGTTTTGTGTTCCAACAAACCTGGAGAGCGGAGAAAATAATTTATAACAGTCGTCCTTCATGGTGATGAGAAACGCGAGTGCATGCTCTTACCAATTTTAACGTGAGACAGGTAAGATAAGCTGTTAAGTAGGCAACAAGGAGACAAACAGAACTGTGCCATCTGTGAAGTCAGTTTGGATGGGACGCGTTTCATTTCATCTGAGGTAATTTAGTAACTACTTTTTAGGAGTTTTTGTAAAGTTGTCGTGGTCTTATTACGTTTCATGTATCAGGTATACAAAGAACATCTGTCGAAGTTGTCGTCAAAACCTCACCTCCACTGAACGAAATTTGGATGAAGAAATTCCGCCTTCTGCCAAATATCTTCTAATACTGAAGTCAACATCACTTCTGCTTGAACAGCCTCACTCAGTCCTATGAACGCGGGTCATTTAAAGTTATTCCAGTTTTTTAGAGTCTTTCTACTAATAGGTTACACCATTATTTTGCACTCGCCTCCATACACTAATGATCAAAGACAATTAGCATGAGATAGTTTAGTGTTACTTCGCTTATGTTTCTACCAACGTTTCACCGTCTCATACGTGATTCACAAAAAGGTCCATTGGGTCAACATTTATTGCCCTTCAAACACATTGCTTGGTGCCACAATATCAGCGATAAAAATACCACCTTATTAAAGGCACCGAAATAATTTCTACAAATAAAAGAAAGTCATTTAACTCGTAGGGTAGTGACCAGGCACTTAATTGTAGCGACCACATTCTAAGTAGGCCGAACAGTTCGAAGTGGAAAGATACTAGTCAAAGGAAGTATTTAATAGCAGTAGTTAGTAATTAGAAGGTGGTTATTAGCAGTTAGCAGTAAGTAGTTAGAAAGCCCTAATTAGTAGTTAGTAGTGATTTACCTTTGTAGTTATCCTGTGAACTAACATCGTTGAATAACTGCTGAATATTTTGTAGATCTCTAGGCGTCTCAGTGGAGTAGATATATTTATCAGGATCAGCAAAGGCATCAGGGGAAATCTGAAATTCGAAAACACAACCAAGCAACAAAATTAGAGCGAACTGTGAATCAGACAATAATCCAGCACCCATTAATGCGCCCAGCTTCTGTTTTCGAGGATTGCAACAAAAATCTCTCGGCCAACTTTTTGAATGATATTTGCGTTGACCGCATTTGTCTCAACCAAAATGGAGTAGTTCAGTTCATTTTCTAAAAATATTTGTCAGATCCATCTTAAACACCTATATTGGACAATCACATTGTTGTGTGAGACGACTGCCAAGAAAAAGCCCACCTTACCTTTACGGTAGACGAAGTTGGAGAAACAAGTTTATTTTTCCAATTACAAATGTCGTTCGGATGCGATACGCTAGCATTCCATGACAAATCCAGCCGATGGTAGAATGACGTTCCAACTGCTGCTGATGGTCTGAACTGAGATAAAATATACCAAAATGGGAATGAACATCCTCGCGAGTCTACCTAACCAGTCTTCGTATCGCACCATGTACTCCTTTTTGTGTGTATGTGCTTTTTCGTTAAATTGCTGAGATGTCACATTAAATTGCTGTGGAATCGCTGTCGAATACATTAAATTGCTGTGGTATCTCATTAATTTGCGGTGGAATAAATTCACGTACCGAATGACGGCATGAGCTTTTTGTCTTTTGTCGTGAAGAAACCGCGGAGTGGATTCTCATATATTTCTTGTGGCATACTATTGAGTGTCGTTCTCACATAGTAGCATGTACCCTCCACCCTCACAATAGTGGGGCTCGCGTGTGTTGAGTCAGAAAACTAGTAAACTTTGAGTACAATTTTCAAAGCATTAACATGGTACTGCGGAAATATAAAAATATCCTCATACCAGGTTGTGGATAAGAATTGTTACCTAGATCGGCAAACTATTTGGCTCTTTTGAGATGGGACGCAAATGCTGTAATGTTATTATAGTGGGTGCTGGTAGTGGTGGTAAAATTGTGGCGGTGGTGGTCTCCTATTGTGACGAAAAAATAGTTTTTAGTGAGGCATTTCCGGCAATGAGAGTTAAATTAATGTATCAATAGTGATTTAATGAGAAACCACAGCACAAAAAGGAGTAAACAGTGCATACTATACTACTCACGTTACTCAATTTGCTTCTCAAACGGATTCCCTGTCGACAAATTAAAAACCCAAACACAGCGGCCCGTAGTTCCAAATATATAGCTTATATAAACAACTCCAATGAAAACTTACAGATCTCAAGTTTGTTCTAAGAGACTGTTCGTCAATCACTACACAGAGAATGTAATAAGCGCTGCTCCCGACTGGTGACCACATGTAGGTGGCATTAGTTTTGAGAATCCTTGTACCGTCAGTTGGGTGATTACCAAGTGGCTGTGGAAAGCCAGCCTGCAAGAAAACATAACTTCCAGTTGCGTAGGTATTGTGGTTTAGGTGCACGTTGGCGTTATTTGACGATGTCATACAACATTATCGTATACAATTTCACGAAATCAACGGAACCGAATGTCGAAACAAGGTCATATTTGTACTACTTCATTTCACAGGAAAAGTGAATTAAGACCCTTCTGTAGGGGTAAAAAAAAAACACCTAACAAAACGAAAGGTTTGATTAAGCTATGCAAGTACCAAGTGGAAGTCGATGTTTAACAGCTTCCCAGTAATCAGTTCTTGTCTGGCGATGTTTTTGACCGTTGTTTAGCTGAATGCTTTTGGATTGCGCTCTTCAAAACCAACAACAATGACTTCTGTTTCTTTATTGAGACTTTGGGTTGAGGCGAGATGACCACAAAGTTCAGTCTACTAAGGTACAAACGATGATATTGCTAACGTCAAATGGGATTGAAGATATCAAATCTCTCAATTGAAAACATGACGAGTTTCCTCCTGCTGAATAGAGTTATTTACCTCAAATCTTTTTCGGCCTGATCCACCAGCTGTAATTTCTGATATGATGTCAGGAGGCAGGGCAGGTTCGAACAGTGACAGCGGTAAAAAGGAACGATTACTTGTGACGTCACTAGGATCAGGGAGAGAAGGATGCACAATGGCACGCCCTAAAATAAAGTAGAAAATATGAAACCTTTAAGCGAAAAGCTGACTTTTTCAGTCTGCTAGTCAGGCATTAATTGTAGAGTTACTTCAGAATAGTAAAATTCATAGACGAATCTTATTGAAAGGGCATAATTTCAAAACACAGTCTGGTGCCGACATGGCTGCCTCGCAAGGGAAAGAAACTAGGCATAAAACTGTGAGTAGAGGAATAGAAAGGGTATCTACGACATAGGTCAAAGATTAAACATGAAAAATGAACGCAAAGAAGCGTTCAATATTGGCATATATGCATGTAAAAACTGAACTGAAGTGGGCTGGGATAGGTGGCTAATTGATTTAATAAGAGAATAAGTGAAGCAGCGATTAGGGTATGGTTTCATAAACTCTGTTTTGATAAATAAAAGATATGTCTACCATATGCTGAGAGATAGTGATCTGAAGAAGCTTGGAGTCGTTCATGTGGCAGTGGTGATGACCGACACATTCATGGTACCTTGTCCTACAGATGACATCAAACCGGAGAAGGAACAGTGCGGATAAGACTATTCTCTTCTCTTCTCTCTTCTTGTGTGCGCACCCAAAGATTCGACATTAATCTGGTGTTCAAGATTGGTGCAGAGGAAGAGGACTCCCTTTCGGCAACCGTTTGCTATTTTACTCGACTCCCTGGCATTCCCATTCATCAATAAATAACAGGAAAGTCTTCAAGAAATAGAGTTACCTCCTTTGTCCACAACTACAGCGTACGCCAGTGAGGCTGAAGACAGCTGGAGGACCTCTTTGAAGAGACGTTCTAATGGCAGATCGACAGCCACAACGCCCGTGAAGGATCCATTCTGGATCAGAGCCAAGGACATTGTCATCGTCAGACCGAGCCTTGGATCCAGGTGAGGCAGTGAAAGCCTGGGCTCCTTTCCGAGTGAAGTATTCATTGACATATAGTAGCTTCCCATAATGCGTCTCAACACATCACTGTTCTGATCTTTGATTTTCAGGAAAACGCCACTATTGTTGTGGGCAATTCTTTGTAGTCTTTGGAGGCTCTTTGACGTCAGCCCAGTGCCAAGAGCGTACGTGTTAATTTGAACGGAATAGTTCTGCATACAAAACATTTCGTCTTAAAAAACTGAACTAAGTTGTTTTAGAGAGTCAAGAAATAAGGCTATGGTACTAGCAGGTAGCTTTTTTGGACAGCGTGGACAACATGGACAGCGTGGCCGAGCGGTTAGGGCGCCGGACTTGTATTGTGGAAGCCAAGGGTTGAAGTCCCGCTCTGGCCTCAAGTTGACGTTGGCCACTCTTGTAAATAGCCAACTGGTTCGCCTCCTGCCAGCTGGGTTTCTTAACCCTGTTATGTGGAGTGGAGTGCCTGTGAACTAGCTAGATCGACAGCTAGATCGCATTTCCACTATAAACAAATAATTTATTATAATGATCATTATTATTATTATTATTATTATTATTATTACTATTATTATTACTATTACTATTATTATTATTATTATTTACTGTTATTATTATTACTATTATTATTATCATTATCATTATTGTACGATATTGGGTTACGATAGGCTTTTGTTCACATAGATCAAAACTTTAATTGCTGATTGGGTACGATGGCAGGCGTTCTATGAACGAATCTAACCTAAGATCTTTTAAAGGCTCGCTCATTTAGGACTATCCAGCAACACGAATGCCTTTAACAGAGGGTTATATTACTCTGGACTTTCTAGGATTCCACTCATTCTGCCTCTTGTAGCAAAAGGACAGAATGATCAGAATATACGTTTTTCTTGTAATACTCTGAAAATGCCTTCTCTTTGGGAAGTTGTGGTTAATGAGTTGAACAAAATAACCTAGCCGCTGCATTTTTTTTTTTTAATATATATCGATGCACCGGAATCCTTCCTCGATATGAATTTCAACCCAACAAACTCTGTCGAAATCCATTTATCCGTTTGTGTGCCTTGGATTGGAAACAAACCTGTTGCGATTTAGACAAACATATGAAATCTTACCATCCTAGATTGTCCTTCTTCGATTGCTTGATAAATGCCGATTTCAGAATCAGTTGGATTGCCATCCGTGAGAAACAAGATCATATTACGTCGCTCAGAACTCTGCGAAAAAAGAAAGTAAATAAATCGAAAGGCAACGCTTGACTTCTATAAATCTGTTTCTTTAAAGTTCATGGAATGATAGACTTCCATAAACTCTTTTCCATGGGCAATCCAATCCTTTTATTGTAATACAAAGTGATAGCTCATTTGGGAGGACGATCGAGAACAAGGAATATTCGTCGCCTATCCCTACATTTTCCTCATCTAAATGTTCTGATTCTGTCGTATTTTTAATACCAAATAGCGTAATGTTAACTTCAGCACAGCAGCCCTGACAAACCTGTAAGAACTGAATAACATACGGTTGATTGTACCTGGGATCTTATGTGAACATGGCCTCAGAGGATGCAGGGTGCAACATTGACTGTTTTGAATTGGAATGAGCTGGTGGTCATAGATAAGGCCTTACCTGCTGGCTAGTGACATTCTGAAACATACTGAAGGCGTGCCTGAATGCTCGGGCATAGTACGTTTTACCTGAAACAGAACACAACATCCCATGGACTAAATGAATTCCTTGAGTAAGTTAGTAATTAGACAAGTGGAAACTGGAAGCAAATTCACATCATTCATCTTCTTTTGTTTAATTTGCTTACTGAAGCATCCCCTTTTATGTAGTTTTGCTTTAAGAACTGAAATTGAGTGTATACTGAACACGATAGAAACCAGGAAAGACAACCATCTAACAATGCCTATAATTACAAGTTTTATTATCTTTCTCCGCCAGAGAGGCTCTTGAGGGACAGTGTCACGCAAACATCAGAAGCAAATATTGCAAAGAGATCATGGCACATGACACATTAAGAATCAGATTTGATAAAACGCCAACCAGCTATTTGTAAAGCGTGGCTACACAAGAATGCCAAACAAGTCTGAGTGGTCACGAAGGATAACTTCAGCCCGCGACCCTCGAAGTAAAAGCCCACCGCGCTAATCACTTATCAATGCCTGGTGGAAAGAAGAGGCATTGTGCTTGAAAAAGATAGAAACAGTAAATAATTATTTTCGTAAGGTCTGCTAATGGGTGGCAGCTTTTTTCTTTTAAATTACTACCATGTCAAAACAAAAATTTAACGTACCTTTTGCTGTGATTTTTCGCACCCAGTCTCTTAGTAAATCCAAGTTGGCAGGAATTCCTTTTGCTACTGTAGAGCCAAAGCAACCCGAAGGAGTTTGAATACCGCTGGAGAAGGCTACTATACCAACCTAAAGGCATAGCAAGGAAAACGAAAACTGATAAAAGACCTCTATTCCTTGGTTGCAAATCATATAACTAAGGAAGCTCGCGGAGGAGCCTTAATAGTAAGGTAATCTGCGAGAGGAATCTTTTCCCATAATGCAAATCGGGGGTATCCACTGGGCACCTTTTAAGCTTTCGTCTTGGAAACAGAAGCCTGAAATCCCGGGACTGAAATCAATTGCTCATGTACTTAAAGATTGTCGACGGCGGCATCTCGACAGTTTACTTCTCAATTCCACCCTTGTCATGTCTTGAAGCACATTGGTGGTTGGTGATCGTAATAGGAAGGACTGCTATATCAAAATGGTCGTAATTTTAACGTAGCCCTAGCTTAAACTTAGCCGTAGTTCAGATGAACCCTCAGTAGTCCGGCCTTTCTGATTCAAGGTTAAGACAAATGTAGTTGTCTAAGTCATGCACTTATCCTTTGCCAATTAGATTATATGAGCTCGAGATTTCTATCGCGTGATAGCTAATGAGGGCGCAGCGCGAATCAGCTATCACATACAGAAAACGAGAGCGGATAATGTAATTGTTTTAGTATAAATCTACTAGTAGTTCAAAATTAAGCAAGTAAATTATACACTTCTCGCAGACACTTGGCGAAAACGCAAAGGAAGCGGCCGCCATTTTGTTGACAACTGCTACTCACTATCTATCACAGATTATATAATAGCGGAGCTCCGACGGCCCGAAGGGCCGCCAAGCGGAGCACCATACCTATAGAAACCCGTCAACTGCTTTTCTCATGGTAAAAATGGCTAGCGGTATTGCTCGTGGGCGCGTACGCACGACGACGACGACGACGACGACGACGACGGAGTCGCCCAATAATTAATAATATCCTAATAATAATCATAATAATCCAACATGGCGGCCATACTCCACCTGGCCCAGCTGACCAGCTACTTTACAGCGTGCGTTTTTAAAACTGGACATCCATCTTATAGCCAATTGACACCTGTCAAAACAAGGTATCTGCTGACCAGTGTAACGTGACCATATCGCGGGCTCAAGTTAAGACCTCATCGAGTTCAGCTGTTTTTTTGAAGTTGACCGCTGACCAGGTACTTGCTTTCGATTGGATCGCAGGTTCAAGCCAGGTGTGGGACACCCAAACCAAATCGAGGCCTTTAAAATTTTTCGCGCGCTTTCTGCGGCTCGTAATGTCACATTCAGTTGGTTTCTTTATTTTGAGCAAAACAACTTCATCTTCTTCGATCGAAGTTTGTCGTTCGCGTAAAAAGCATAAAAATCAAGAACTTGTCAAAAGATACTCCGGAAGGTGAATTTTCAAGTGATGAAAGGAAGGACGAAAGATTCTTCTCAAGAAAAGCTTCAAAGATTGTGCGATTGAAAACAGTATAATTCAACGGTTCAAGGGCTTTCACTTCACCGCGGCATCTTGCATCTCACCAAGAAAAGTCACTTAACAGTTCACCGGTATTAATGGGAGGAATGAGTAGCTCAAACTCTGTGGAAGAAGCTCTTTCTTTGGACAAACCGTTTGCTATTTTTGCGGATGCTTGTTTTTACTGAAGCTTACGTATTTTCAAATGGTAGAAACCTCTACAACACAGGACAGTGAGGTAAATTAAATAACTAGAAGCTTATCATTTGGTTTAATCCTTGTTACTTTTGTTCAGGAATGAAACTTGTATTTTTCTCTCGAATGGATATAAATAACAATCATCTGTACTCGTTTTGGACGCAAAGAAGTAGTTGAATTGTTTGTTTGTTTTGTTACGTTGTTTTCTTTGCAAGCGAACGAGTGTTTTTACTTGGCTCGAGTAAAAATAAAAAATCCGATCAAATGCATGTGCATGTGCACTTCTCAAAATCTGACATTAAGTTGTCAAAATGCTGCCAAAACAGTCAAAACCCAGCGCGTTTCTCGCGTCACTCGTCATTTGCGAAAAGCGTCATTTGCGTCAGCGCGTCACTCGTCATTTGAGAAAAGTCTTTAAGAGATCTTCGTCGAAAGCAGCCTGTAAACAACAATTAAGTTTCGCCGTCTTTAAACTTGTCGGCTTAATTTGTTTGAACCGGTAAGAATCAGCGTTTGGATGTTAAAAACAGCGAAATAGGTTGACTGGCTGGCTGGTTTTAATAAATTCCTGTTGACTGCTGTAAACGAAGAGTTTGTACCTTTTATTTTATTTTCTAGGGGCATTTATGTCAAAATAAATACCGATTTTCCTAGCTTTATCAGTACAAGCTATTTTAATTATTAGCTAGTCTCGTTTAATTTCTCCACCTTCTCCTTCTTCGAGCAAACACTCGCCGGCATCGTACTTTGTTCGCTTGTAGTGCTTTTGTTTTTTGTTTGGTTTTTTTTTTTTTTGATCCGCTTTGAATCCCTTTACGCTTTCATCTGAAAGTAGTTAGGACTCAGGAATGTCTGTCTTTTTTTTTGTTGTTGTTTTTTGCAAACGTTTACTATCGAAAACTCTTCGTTTTCCCTGCTGCTGCTCAATTGTTTTGGACACAAATTAAACTGGCCCAAATAAACCCTTGCGAAGGTGCTCGGTGAGAGTGTGCAGCTCCGATTCTAGGCTTGGCGTGGCTACATATATATATATATATGGCCTTCAGCTTTTCTTTTTTTAATCGCTACATAACAGACTGGAATGGTGTTCCATCGAACATCATGCATGCATGTTTTAAGTCCTATCTATTACATTATTAGCGTCAATTTAAATCAGATGTAGCTTGTGAGTGACAGGTATGTAATTTAATTAGGTTTGCTTTGGATTACTTCATAATTTTTAGTCTCAATCTCAAATCAGGGGTGACTTGTAAGTGACAAGTGTTTGATTTAATTTGATTAGGTTAGCTTTGGGCCACGTTTAAATTTCACCTCTTAGTTTTTAGAATGTGTGATATTAGATAATATTCTTTGTATGGGAATTTAGTTTCTCCCAATTATTCTCCAGTCGTGCACTTTTTTGTTTTGTATCAACTTAGTTGTATTCGCATGACAAAGTATTATTAAACTTAAAACTTAAAATTAAACTTAAAGTAACCTCTTTCTCATCAATGTACACATCCTTTGGACTTCCTTCTCCTGCATACAGTCTTTCAAATTATTAATTTTATTAGTAGCTGGTCACACCAATCTTGTGGGATGTTTGGATGACATTTGGCATTAATGTTTAATGGAATCTCTGATGTTTGATGAAGTATGTTAAGATCAAGCACTGTTGCTTTGATGAATCACCTTGATAGTGGTATCAACCAAATGCCCAATATTTTATTATCAAGTTGTTTGGTCTTGCACTTAACTGGCCAGAAGAGCAGCTGGATTTCTTTTTGAAAACACTGTAGGTGCATTGAGTGATGAGCTTAATGTTAGCAAGCAGTTTTATTTTTTGTGTGTGTGTGATAGTAAGGTCAAGAAGTAATTGATCAAAAGAAATATCTTGGTCTTAATTCATGGCATCTAAATATTTTTATTGATTTCCATGTATCTTTCTTTCATAATTTTTGTGAGGCATACATATATCCAGAGGATACACAATTTCTGATTTCTGACTGTCTCATGGGAGGCTGTGGATAATTGAAATTGCATTCATTATGAAGTGATGATCTGAATCACTATATATCTGATGTGATACTGATTCCAAGGAGCAATCACCAGGCTTCTCCACCAATTTCTAGTGGCTCTAAACCATACCTAAGTAGCTAAGTATGTAACTAAGTTGCCTACAGTTGAACGGGGAAACAGACCTGTCCTTAGTTATTGCTCTAAGATGTTAAGAAATGTTTTGTTTTAAAAATTTATAAATGAAAACTAGCGTTGCAGGTTCTTTTTTACACAAGGTATTAAAGATTATTTTTTAAAAAACCTACCTCAATATTTTTATTTTGCTTTTTTAACATCTCCAAACTTAGTTTGGAAAGGAATTTTTATTACCTTACTCAATAGAACGCTTGTTTTTAGGAGGGGTGGGGGGTCCAAATCCGTAAAAGGGGATTCATATCTGCTAGCAGTTCTGGACTAGGGGGTCCAAATCTGATCCACAAGCAGATCTGGACTGGAGGGTGCAAATCCACGTGGGGTCCAAATCCACTGTGCCACTGGCTCAGATAACCTTTCCATACTATTTTTTACAGCATTGGGTCTGTAGCTTGAGTGAGGTCAGATGGGTGATATGACAAGCAGACTATATGTAAATGCCAGTAGAAAAAGAATGCTTTTGGAGCTCCGCTTTTAGGCTTGGCTAAATATATATGTAGATTAAGGTGAATAATAATTCGCGCGTTGTGATTGGTTCTTAGCTATGATCTATTAGAGGACAGATGCACAGATTACGTCATCACGACCCACTTTTTTCCAGAAATGTGAAAATAAAGAAGTTTTTCGCTTGCATTTTGTTTCTTTATTATATAAAACAAATAGAGTCCATGTTGCTGTGCGTCTGTTCAGTAATAGATCTCAGAAGACGTCAAAATGTGGTAAAAACATCAGTGACACACTCGCCTGCGGCTCGTGTGCCACTTCTTTGTTTTTACCACATTTTGACGTCATCTGTGATCTATTACTGAACAGACGCACGGCAACATGGAATCTATTTGTTAAATAAACGGCGAGTAGCGTAGCCAATCAGAGAACGGAATTCGTGGTAGAACGCCAATATAGATTTATACTAAAACCGGAAAGATGTGAGGTTTTGAGATAGCTTGATGTGCTATAGATCCTAGTAATGTACTTACATTGTCTTGTAATGAGAGTGTATCCAGCACTGTAATGGCGGCATCTTTAGCCAATCTCATTCTTTTTCTTCTCATAGAACCACTGCGATCAATGATTATCACAAGATTTTTCTTGACAGGCGATGCAGTTTCAACGTACCACGGTCTGCATCACAAATATAAAAACAGAGTTGACTACTGATTCGTTATAAAGCGGAGTTTTATTGCGACAACAGCTCTGGTAAGAGAAAACTTTTACGATAACCATAATCATTAAACCACCGACCGGTTAGCTCAGTGGTAGAGCATCGAGCCTACTGTGTGGAAGGTCGCGGGTTGACAAACTCCTACCGGACCAACACTCAGGGTCTTTGAATAATGGAGGAGAAAGTGCTGCCTTTGTAATGAATGACATCTACAAATGGTTAGACTTTCTAGTCTTCTCGGATAAGGACGATAAACCGTAAGTCCCGTCTCACAATACTTTTACTTAATCCGGATACTATGTAGGACGTAAAAGAACCACTAAGGACGTTGTTTCGCTCTCTGACCACTGAAGGTCGACCTTTGTAAGGGACTTCTTATCCTCTTGTTGAACATCCATGGATGTATTTTCTAAATGCTTATAAAAATAAAAAAGTTACCATCGTAAGCGACCGCTTGGCAACATGGCTAGATGTCGTCCTACAAGCAAAAGGTGATAATGCCTCCACTTGCAACTGTTATACCAATTCGTTTTTTTTTAATCATTTTCCTTTTTTTGTATACTATTCAACTCAGATACATTATAATAATTATTAATTAGCACTCTAACGAAAGGCTGTTTCACTGAAAGATTTCAAACTACCGAATGTCTTTGGAATGTTTTTGCTGACACACATGTAATGTGCCGGTTCTGGCACAGCTCACCCTCGCAACAACATCTCATACAAAACCTCGTCGCAATGCTCCTCGGTTTTGTATGAGATGTTGTTGCGAGGTTTCGCAGTGACCAGAACCGGAACATTACATGTGTGTGTTTCAAGAAGTCAAAAAAAAACTATACCTTATATATCAGGCCCAGAAACCCTGATATCTTAATTGTGCCACACCACAACCCCTTTTAGAGCAAAAGAGCACAAGCTATACAAACGAATGGCCACTGTGCGCATTGGGGTTCCACCCAACCCCAATGGCGATGTGTTAGAAATTATTAATCAACTCCCCCTGAGTTGAAAGAAAAAATTTGTCAAGAAGTTGCTAAACAAAAAATTGCAGATAGGAATGAAAAAGGTTGGTTTGATGTGTATAAAATGAAGAAGCGTTCTCAAGTCGAATTACTCAGAAAAAGAATTTTCTGAGCCCCCAACGGGAGTCGAACCCATGACCTTCCAGATTTTTACCGGTTGGACGCTCTAACCACTGAGCTATGGGAGACTCGTGGTGAGCGAGGTCGTAAACTAGGTTCTTATGTGTGACACATGTCCTGCCATCTGCAAGGCTCAATATGCCGCCATGATAAATATGAATATATATGATAAATTGAATGGAGACTTGGATAAAGTGTATATAATGAAGAAGCGTTCTCAAGTCGAATTACTCGGAAAAAGAATTTTCTTTTTTCTGGTTTGATGTTCATTCGCAGTTCTTTTTCTTTTTCAACTTAGTGAAAATATTGATAAATTTAGTGAGATAGAAATTGTTACTTTATTAACAATTATTTTTGAAAGTGAAAAATATGTGTTAGATAGGGGTTTATTTTTTCAAAGAGCTTTGAATAGAGCGTTAAGAAAATTTTATAAACTCTTAAGTTAATTTTATTATTTAAAAATATATTAGAGAATGCTAATGAAATGGTATTGATGGAAGACATTGGCATTAAAATGAGAGAGCGAAACGCTCTGGGATGGGATATGATTAATAAAGTTATTCGTGAAGCCCCAGTGTGTGACAAAAGGAAACGAATTACAAGAATATTAGTTTCAAGCAAATATAGACCATGCAGCTTAAATGGTCTGTGACTTATGCCCCAAAAAAGGCGACAAAAAACACTATATCGAACCACCCTGGTTTCAACCTGAAGAATATGAAGAAGACTTCTTGAAATTCTGGTGAAGGTATAAAGTTTTCCAAGTTATGAGAGCCTTCAAAATATTTTTGTAAAGCGGCGGCGATGGATCACACAAAGCTTTTTTTTTTTTTATCCCACAGCTTTTACATTTCGCCGTTACCATTTTGCTTCCATTTTTTGCTATTTCACATTTTATTGTTCCCCTTGCATTCGGGGTTTTCTTTCCTTCCTCCACACAGAAAAGATCGTATATTTAAGTATTAAACTTTGTTAGATATTTCACCCGAAAGGACTGAATTAGTATAAGTGACAGGAACTTTGTTGGGGGTTCCCCTTTTGAATGAGTCATTAATTTTGCAGCTTAAAAAAAGGCTTTGTTTTTGCTTATATGCGAAACCCACATCCTTTGTTTCAATGCACATTCCTGAAGGCTGAACTTTTTTCAAGCCTAAAAGGAATGTTAGCCTTCAGGAATGTAAACAATTCGGCAAAGATATTTGGTGGCCGTCATCTTTGCTTTTTTTCACATCTTTCATCGCTTCAACAAATTCAAAGGCAATTTGTCTTACCTCTTTTTTGCCAAACAGGCGTTGAAAGTTCAAGGAAAAAACAGCCAATAGTATGAAACAGAGTAACCTGCGATCAGGCTCTATTTTCGTTTGATGGTAAACCTTTCCCGCGGGAAAGGCGAAACGAAAAATAGAACCTGATACAAGTCTTCCACGGAACGTCTACCGCCCACTTTTTTGATTGATTGACATTTTTCAAAATCAGCCAATCAAAATTACTTCCGTTACGCGATACTCGCGAGCTCTCGCGCGTGAAGTGATGTGGAATGAAGAACACGCCATTTTTTTTGGGAACGTCTTGTCCTACATCATTCATGTTGGGGAATAGTTGCGGTTTTGGTCCCAAAGTAAGCGCATATAACAAATTTTATAAACGCTGGGAAAGGCTATGTGTTTCCAAAGACTATGTGATGCTGATATCTTTTTGTGGGTAGTGAAGCACCACTGATGATTCGGCTGAAGGAAGATCAGGTGAATTGCTATTGTCGATGTATTTCTCGTCTTCCCCCCGAAATACAATAGTAAAGAATTTTTTTAGTAGAGTCGAGAGTGTTGTTCTATTTGAGTTGTGGAGAAACGAGATTTTGCCGTTCACGTGTTTATTAAGTTTTAGCTTTTGATATGCGGGCCGGCCTTGATGTATTCTTTTAATGTAATTTAATCTATAAAACAAATTTTGCAGCATCACTAAAAAGCTGCATTGTGGTGGTGCACTGTTATTGAACTCATTCACTGGGATACCAAAAATGCGATTTTTCCTCAAGTGCCTGGCTCTCTAAGGAGCCATTTTTATTAATCACTTTTTTAGCTGTTTATCAGAGGCGCCATTTTTTATGTATATTGATACATAACTTTATTCAGTGGATGAGAGGTATTTACATGTATACGCTGGTTGGCTAATTATCCACTGGAAAAATATCTGAAATTTTTAAGTGTAGCATGAACCTGTGATTATTGATTCAGTGAAAGGTAGAATCAACTAGCCTGAAGGGCAATTGGATAATTCCAACCCATTGTTTTCTTCGCATGCTGACCATGACTGAGCAGAAACAGTAGTAGTAAATATATGGGTGGCTGATGGATTACCCAATTTATCTACTGTGTACAGGCATGAGACCACTAAACATGGTTATCCACAAATACCATCAAATGATAAGACATTGCAAATGAAAATACGAAAGAAGATTTCATCTACAATTAACACACCAGTAGACTGCAGTTTGGTTTCTTTATTTTAAATCTAAATGATGCAATAAGGGAAGGGGATGCTGCAAGGCTTTTTAGATGCTTTAAGCTTGTGCTTCTGATGGAATATAATTACCAGCACTCTAAATACACCTATTTGCTCTTGCAATTTTTTTTTTTGCCAAGGTATTAGCACTCCTCTCTAAGGGGGAAGCCAAGCATCTTCTTGCCAACAGGTTTTTTAACAGTGAGGGGAAAAAGGGAAACAAGCCATTGGATTTCCAAATGCAACACCTAAATTTTTCACTGAAAATGGTTCTGAAATCACTATTGGGAAAAATCACAAAAAGATCAGCTCAGAGGGTGGCACATTCCCTTGAGAGATATTTGCTATGTTATCAGTCAGTCATAAGGCCTCTGGGAACAGGTGGTTGGTCTACCACCCAACCTTGACCCTGAGATGTATGTTAAGACAGAGCACACTATTCGGGAACTATGCCGCCTACTCTTTTCATCAAGTGTGTAGGTTTTTTTATGTACCCTTCATGTTTAAATTACGTGTGAGGGTGAAAAGGCCAATACTGTAGCCTATAATCTCACTAACCAATGACCTGATCATCTGACCCGAGACAGATGTTGAGAACCTAGCCAGCTTGATCTAAACAATTATTTTAATTAACACCATGGTTTGATCTGGGATTCAAACCAGCGACCTGATCCTCAGCAGTCCCGTGGTGGGCAGTATGCTGTTATTCTGTAATGCACACATCATTGCCTTCCCCGTGGGGTCGACCCCCGGGCCTACCAGGGAGATATGTGGGGGAATACAAGGAGATGGATGGGATTCGTTGCCCAAGGGTAGGGGAAAAACTTGACATTGTTTTACAATCAAAGATTAGGGGGTGGGGGAATTCACAAGTTTGAAAAGGATGTCAAAAGGATTTTCTGCTGAGACACCTCACCCAGGGGACTTTGTCTTGAGAGATTCCCCGACCCCCGGGAAATTCCTCAAGTTTGTTTGACTGATTTTACAATCCCCCTGGTTACCCCGGGGGTCGACCCTACAGGGAAGCCGATGACATGTGCATAATTCATTAACTGCATGGAGAAACAACTTGGTACAGGAAGGGTAACTAAGGACATCTAGCTTTCATCAGGTTAATCTTTCATTAACTCAACAAAGGCCTGTACTGCTTATGTAGTACAACAGTCTTTGTGGTGCATTTCAAACTACTGCACCTTGCACTGAGAATTTTTGCAATGGGAGTTCAGTCATGTTTTACATTTTTGTGGAGGATGTCAATGACCTTGTCATTCAACAACAACAACAACAACAACAATGTACTCCTCTAAAATACTTTATTTCAGAATACCTAGAATAGATATTAAGAAAAAGGAAACCCAGAGGTTAACCCTATATTAAGGATCTCCTAGAAAAACCTTTAAGCTCTATTCAATTTATTTCCTCTATTCTCATGTAGATTTCTCTTGCTACAATTTACGTTGGGATTTCAAATAATTCACTGTTTTTTCTGAGTTAAATGTTTTACTATCAACAAGATAATTGGCACTTTTATGCTGTCCTCACGAAATTTTGTTAAGTGTAAAAATTGACAAATATTCAATTTAACCTTAAATTTAATCTGGAGAGACTGACATCCACTGTGAAGTTCCTAAAGCCCTTCCATCGTACTTTTTCTATGGCAGGTCATTCTGCTATTTATGTTTTTTTTTTTCATATCAAGACATATGTATTTTATTACTCCCTAATAAGAAAAACTTTATTATTGGTGGTGTGAATTACCCAACAGTGTTTTAGTTGTTGTTCCAGAGGCGAACCTACATGCAAACGATAATAGATAACTTTATGGCCGTAAAAGAATGGTACAAAACAAATTTAAAAAACTTACATTAAGCGTTCAAAATGTTTGTCCATAGAATAGGAGTACTCTCGCATCCTAACATTGAAACCAACGTGTCTATGATCTTGTACTTATCAGCTGAGCTTCGATGTCTCTTGCTTCTCGTTGAATTGCTCTTGAATACAAACCAGCCAGCTTCCAAGTCTTTATACCGTTGTCAGGCTTTCACAAACACGAAAGTTAATGTTCGAAATAGAGGAATAACAGAGGGATCAGGGGTAACTCGTCAGAACGCTTCGTCTTTATCATTCTTCATGAAGATCATTCCGCGAATCTTTTAAGTGAATCCAGTATGTACATCAAAAGCAAAACTAATAAACTTTTCCCTCTCCGCTAATATACATGAAAATAGAAAGGCTCTGTTGTTTTGTGTTATAAAACTAAAAACAACTTGAGATTACTCAATGTCCGTAATGGCGGCTCAGTCGCGAGAGAATTTCTCGAGAGCCTCGCGAACACGCCTCTTTTAGTGACTTCCGGTTATTGAATCAGCCAATCAGATTTCGTCCAAATTCTGGACGAAGCCACAGACTCCCATGAGACTTAGTATCAGACCCAATTGTAGCGAGCGCCGACATAAGAGGACATTAGAGCGATGCTTCAATTGGGCCTGATCACAGGCGAGAAACAGAGCAATCATTCTGTCCCAGAGGATGTCATTTATTCACATCGGCTGTTTATTTAATTTACATTCTTCACGAGACTTAAAAAGAATCTCACGCTTTTTCCCTCAAATTTTATTTCAAAGCTGCGCTCGCTGCGAGTTTTTTTTTTTCTGAACTCCTCACGAACCTCTTCCCTTATTTTTTTGAGATCTGGAGGGGCTGTATCGGGCTGTTTTTTTGCGAATTTTACACGCAAAGCCTCTTTCATTTGGGCATAGCTTTTCATTTCATGTATTGCATGTTTAAACTCAATGTCCGTAACCCGATTACCATCAAGGGCTTTGGAAATATTTGCAACCGCCAGAGCACTCAGTCTACTGTGCTTGTTAACTTTCATTTCAAGCCTTTTGTTAACACCAGACAAAACGGTGGAAACCGCACCGCAAACACCCCCCACAACACCGAGAGGAACACTGACCACAATTCCAACGCCCGTCAGTGCAGAGGCGACAGCTCCAGAAGACAGAGCCGTTGTTGCAACTCCAAGACGGGCAACAGCAAAGCTGCAGGCTTTTTGAGCCTTTTTGTATTTTTTGTGCACAACTCTGTAGTGCTCTGCCTCATCTGAAACACGTTTCTCGATTTTGCTGAGTTCAGTCAGCCGGAAAGTTTCGGCATTGGGAAGATTGGGGTATAGCTGCGTATACTGCTGTTCTGCAACGTATACGGGTGGACCAGATGCCACAGGGGCAATTGGCAACACATCCTCATCCGGCATGGAGTATAAATAGTCAATTTTTTTTCTATAAATTATCATCAGCTCAAAGTAAAGCCTTTGTCCTTGAAAATCAAACAGTTTTCCATTTTCATCTTTGACATATTCGCCCGTCGAGGCGGCGCGAAAGACTTGCTGTTCGGGCGCTTGATAGTTTATTTTTTCAAAAGCCTCCCCCACAATGTCAAACTTTGCAAGCAGTTTTGTTTTTGCCCTATTCAACAAATTTTGGTCTTTGTCGACCAAGTCGCAGTACACAAAGAATACACTGGGGATGTTGAGTTTTGAAATAAATTTATCCGTTTCAAGTCGCCAGGGTACTTCAAGAAAATCTTGTAACTTTGTGGAAAACTGAATTTACTTGCCTTCAGGGTTTGTGATTACCACAGCGCCTCTGGCGAATAAGTTGGCGTTGAGTTGTTTAAAAATAGAATTAAGAGTTTTTGCCAGACCTTTGGGAGTGTAATGCCCCGGAGGAAAGGCTTTTGTAGATAAAATTTGATTGTGGGCATTTAAATACCAAATTCTCTCAGCCTGTTTCAAATCAAGCCAAGAATTGCAAAGCGAGCAGGAAATAAGCAGGACATAATCGGCTTTCGGAACCGGCTCATCAAAAAACTGTGCAGGTGCAGGGGTTTGTCAGTTGTGGAAATGGGGATCACAACCATTTATTTAAGCTCACATTAACATTCAATTTTAAAAAATCACCCTTTCATAAGATGGCAAATTTTTTTAAGTGGTTGCAAACACCGGAGGCCCGTCAAATTTCTAAAAACGCAAAAGACAAAGCTTGGGCCGAGTTTTTGTCTAAATTCCCCTATGCCGACAAGAGTAAATTTACCGCGGAAACCAACTTTACCGAAGACCACAAAGCAACAGCGGAAATTTTTTTCAAAGCTGGGCCAGATTATTTAAAAAGCGTTTTCGGTTCAGACAAAAAATATTGGCCCGAGGCGATGAAAGAGGCTTTGGGGCTGGGAAAGAGTGGTGGGTTTCCACACCAGCTGATGAAAAACGAGTTGAAAGGCTCAAGTCTGCCAATCCCGGCTATATCCTTTTGCGAACCACCCCAGAGCAGTTTTCAAAAATATTCAGCAACCCAATCGATATTTATGTAACACCAGACCAACATTTTACAACAAAATTAAGAGATATGTTTCAAAAATTCGACCCAACTCATCATTCGGGAAAAGAGGCAAATAAATGGTTAGCCGGCCCAGATATGACCCACTGGCAACAACAGCTTAACTTTGCAGTTTGGTGCGCTACAACCGGCTGCGGTATTAGTCGTGAGATTTTTGATAAAAATAACAAAACTCTGAGTTTGCCACCCAAGAAAGATATTTTTATCACTTCCACGTCTATTTCACTATATAGCTATCAGGCGGATCCTGTTTCAGATGGCTAGGATTCAGAACATAAGCTCTTTGCCCGACGACCCAACTTTTAATCGAACAAACAACAAGTATGATGTGGCTTCATACAAACGAATTTGTAACGAGTTTGGGGTTGATCCCTCAACCGATTTTCGTTTCACAAAAGGCGCTAATCACGGGCTGGGCAGTGTTTACATTTGGGTCCGCTGCCCCTACAAAACGGGAGCACCATACACAGGCCACGATAAGTTCAGTGATGATGAAGGCGGTTCCACAAGCAAAGGGAACGCAGTTATTTACATAAAACCCGAAAGTGATCCTGAAAGGCAGGTAGATTGGTTCTGCCCCAATGAATCCAGCGGTCTTACACCGGCAGGATTGTCTAGAATAAATCAGTCAAAAGAGGCGTTTGTTTACTGCGTTTTGGGCGCCCAGGTAAATGTTCGAAGTAGTATTCTGGGAGATGGATGGCGCGCGGTGGAGGTGCGAAACGAGTTCCTTGTTTTAGTTGAAGATGCGATAAGGCAACCAGACATGGCCAAGAGCGTGCAACGTTATCAGTTAGCTTTTGATGAGGCAAAAGTTCGTTTGAACCTTGCAGTTGCTCCAGGCACCTGGCTAATGCCGAGCAACATGATAATTAACACAGGAAGCGTGGTTGGTTACAATAACAGACAAAAACAGGCAACAGATGAAATGAAACTTTGGATAAACGACGACGTAAACAAGGGCTCAAAAAAAGCAGCTCTTCACCTTATGGCAGGATGCCCTTCAAAAATAAAGGTAGCCAACAGCCACCCCTCCAATCCAATCCACAAAGCTGCAATGAAAGCCAAGAACACTCCATGGGAACAACCAAAAAACAGCCACCACCCCCTGCAAGTTTACACAAAACTTTGCATGAAACCAACCCAAACAAATCTTCGGAGGAAGAACCAATTCCGAAACCAATAGCGGACGAGAACCATGAAATAGATAAGATTCTTTATTGGTGTGGGTGCCATTTTGATAGCTGGGATTGTATTTGTTTCCGTTTACTCAAAGAGGAAATTCCTGCCCACAGGCAGGTGAAACAATTTACTTGTTTTTCTTAACATACCTTTCAACCAGAAAAGCTACAACAGCCAGAATAATCAGCCAAGTGTGCTCAGCCAGAAAATTAACTGCCCGCCCGACGGTTTTGAAAAGGTAAGAAACAATCGAGCCGATCAGGCCGGGCAGAAGAGAAGCCGTTTTTTGCCCGATTGCTTTCAGCCCATTTCTAACCCCTTTGCCGAGTGCTTTCAAGGAGTTGGTGATCGCGCCAATAACGGCCCCGATTGTGACTCCGGCGGCGAGAACAATCGCTTTAACTGTTACGCCGTATTTTTTGAAGATAGACTTTATTCTTTCGCGAAGTGGGAGAGCTCTTTCTCTTTCAGCAACATCGGCTTCCAAAGTTTTAAGTTTCTTTGTATTCAGCTTCCCTTCCTTCTGATGCTTCTTTTTCACCAATTCTGTGTTCAGGTCTTTCTGCAGTTCTTCCTCGTTTTTCATTTTTTATTTTAGTTCATCAACCTCTTCATTAAGATCAGCAAGATTTTTTGTTGTATTAAGCCTTCTTCGAAGATCGGCCGTTTCTTTCAGCTTTTCTGTTAGGGTACCCTTAGTTCGTCAATTTTTCTGCAACATTTCTTTTTTTCCCGAATTCTTTCTGAAGAGCCTCAGCCTCCTTTGTTTTGGCAGCCAATGCTTTTTCAAGATTTGCTTTCTGCTGATGCAGTTCGCGCACATTTACTTCAATTTGGACATTAGTACCATGTTGATTGTCATATTCTACAATTTTTGAATCAACATCATAGATTTTGTTTCTCAGACGTTGCTCTTCTGCTTCAGCTTCGTCCATTTTTGAAAGGAGTTTATTTGATTCTGCAAATTGATTTTGCTTCTCTTGTAATTCTCGCCTCAGATCGCGAATTTCACCCTCTTTTTCGGCAATAAAAGATTCAGTTGAAATTCCGAGAGCGGCTTTTATTTGTTTCGGCAGATTTGGATTAAGATGGCGTTCACCAGCGCCTTCCCTTTTTTTGTGTGTAAAGATCGTGCCATTTACTGGAGCCCGGAATTTTGACCATAAGTCTGCTATTTCTTGGGTTGTAATCAGATTCAATCGCAAGACCGTTTGCATCTGGAAAAATTATTGTCAAATCTTTCCAAGAGCGTTGTCTTGATATTTCTGCTCCAAAAGACGTTTCAGCATAAGATGTGTCTGGGAGCCCTCTTTGCTCGGTCTGCCATGTTTTCATTGGAACATGCTCACCGTGTGGATTCGGTGTGGCGCCGGGCCACCCAAATCAAATCTACCGGTTGTTTTCACCTCATCTTCGTCATCATCATCATCTTTATTCCCCAAAAGGGGGTCCTCCATTTCCGCGTCATAGTCGTCTGACATCACGATTTATTTACATCAATTAATTTTAATTGAATAAAAGGTTTTGCAGTGCAAATTGAAGGAAAAATGTCTGTGCATGAAAACCTTCTTCCGTCACACAAAGAAAAAACGCTCGGCGCGATGAAAGCCGAGCGCAAGGTTAATCGAATAATATTTGATAAGAGTGAAGCCAGCCCTGGTGCGACTCTTTATGTTTCAGTTCCCAAACTTAATGAAAACGAGGTCCTCGTCCCAGGCTCGCTTTCCCTGCTGTTCGACATAGATCTCACCGGAGGCCACGCCAGCAACCATCTCGTGCAAAATGTCTCGCGGGCGCTGGTTGACAAGCTGGTCGTGAAGTACGGGGGTACCATTCTGCAGGACACGGTCGGCTACGACATTTTCAAAATCTGGGAGGACCTTTTCCTTTCCCAGGAGGAGCGGGACAACATGCTGCTCGAGGGTATCCAGAGCGATAACCTCAACAAGATTCGCTCAAATGCCGGCGACAAGCCCACTTCAGGTGTCGCTGCTGAAACCAAACTGGAAAACATTTACAAGAACAAGTACCGTATCCGGTTCGACCACCAGATCCTGTCTGACCAAGGAATTTTTTATCCCCAAGCTCTTTACAACAACCTTGTGTTCGAACTTACCCTCGCAAATGCTGATAAAGTCGTGAAAGGCTCAGACACCACAAAACTCAAATACAAGCTGACAAACATCCAGATCGAGTACGAAATGATTCGAAGCGAAAATTTGGCCAAAGAGGCGCAGAATATTTATACCTCCGGGGCAGAGTTCCTGTATGACCATGTGCATCGGGAAGAGGTTGCCACATTTGCAAAGGAATCTGCAACGCGTCTAAACCTCAGGGTTAATCCGCAAAGAAGGTCCTTAAAAAAATTTTTCTTCTTTTCATTTAACCTTACACCGCGGGTGCCAGGGACTCGGAAAAGTTTTTCAACCCCGACATCAAAAAAGTAAGCGTCACGGTTAACGGCTCGCCCAACCGACTGTACAACAACGGCCTCGACGGCAAGGACATTTGGGAGGAAGTCAGCCGCTTTTTTATGAACAAGACGAACGAAACACAACACATGAATTTAACAAAGTTTTACACAGGTGAACGCTTCGGGCTTCTCATTGACTTGCGGTCAATGGCATCCCAGGAAATGCACGGAAGCGGGGTTAGGCTTGTAAACACGAAGGACCGCGTACAGCTTGAGATCGAGCGTACTGCCAGTGGATCTGGAAACGTCAATTGCCAAGTTTTCACAATCAACGACTCGCAGATGAACATTCAGAAACAGCAATTAGATTCTGTAGAGTATTCATAAAGAATAAATGAACCCGGATAACATTCCCTTCAATGCTCTCATTGTTGCCCCACAAATTCGGGCAAAACAAGGTTCATGGTTGACCAGCTCACAGACCCTTTCCGCGGCAAGTTCGACTTTATCGTGCTTATTTGCCCGACATTCGCTCACAACAAGACCCTCTTCGGGTTTGGGGAAAATGATCCGCAGGTACATGTGATAATTTGCGAGCAGCACCAGGTGAAACTTAAGTTGAAGCTGGTAACTTTTGTTTTTGAGGGAACCAACACCCCCATAATCCTTGACGACTGCGCGGCCTCAAAAGAGGTAAAAAAGCGCACAGGCCAGCTGGTGCAACTCGCTTTTCAGCAAGGCACATCGGTATCAGCGTTTGGGTGCTGACCCAAAAGTACACCAGCATCACAGCGTCTTTTCGGGAACACATTGCGGCGGTCGTTCTTTTTTACAACCCCTCGGCCAAGACCATGAAGGCCATCTTTGATGAGTATGCAGGCGATCTGTCCCAAGAGGAGTACAAAAGCATGATTTCAAAGCTGAAAGAGCGAAAGTTTTCTTTCCTTGTTTTCTTGCTTCGGCACCCCTTCGGAGTACAATTGTTTTCGAATTAAAAAATGGAAGTTGAATATAACAATGGCAGAAGAGGAGCTAACAGCAGAAGTTATGAACATGCTGGAAGCAGAAGCATCGGGCGCGCCAGCTGATGGTGTTCTGAATTTGGCCACCCCAGGTCCTGATATTCCTGCTCTCCGCGAGCAGCTGGCCGTGCTGGTGTCGACGGGGAAGGCCAAGGATGCGATCGGCGTGCAGTTGACGCACGAGCAGGTGAAGCGCCTCAACGACAAAGAGGTTGAGAAATATTTCAAAAGGTACGAAACTTACGTGGGCTAAAAGACAACCGAGAGCTTGATTGACAGCTGCATTTTTCTTGTGACCAAAGGTGCCGGGTTGTTTGTTAACATCAAAGACGTTGAAGCTTACCAAAAGAACTCAGAGAAGACTACATAATCACCAAAGAGCTCTCCAACCTGGCTGGCAACCTTGCTTTGAAGTTCGGCCGGTGGCTTGCTGTCGCAAACGCGGCGCTGATCACCACAAAACACATTGATTTTACCAGCCCAGAGGCTGTGAAGTATGAGCCAGTGACGCATGCTGAACAAATTCCTGAGAAATCCTCAACAACTTCTGAATAAATACTGACAATTACAAAGCAACTGCTGACTATTTTTTGCTTGCTCAGTGTATCGCCGACAAATTAAACTTTTCTTCTGTTAGAATATCTTCACAATGTCGGCTGCACAATCTGAAGCACCAGGCGGCGAAACACAGGCAAACCAGCCCCCGCAACCATTTAATGGACAACTTACTTCGCCGGCTCCAACCACGCAGCACCAAAAAACCCCAAACGGGAGGCTGCGGGCAAGGCGGTGGCTGAAAAAACTCGGCTGGCTCGAGAAGCGCAGAAAAAAGCCGCGGCAGAGGCCGCTGTCATAATTGCAAACAATAAATCTAAAAAAAGCTGAAGAAAAGGCTGCAAAACTCGCCTC
Source organism: Pachyseris speciosa (assembly GCA_016490735.1). NCBI lineage: Eukaryota > Metazoa > Cnidaria > Anthozoa > Scleractinia > Pachyseridae > Pachyseris > Pachyseris speciosa. The sequence goes on from JAEMWC010000630.1 coordinate 248,878, forward strand.
GGAGCAGGAAGCAGCGAGTGCTGCTTCCGAAGCCACAAACTCCATTTCTTTCAATACCATTCTGACCTTGGGTGGGCTTATTGTTGCGGCGGCCGGCGTTTATTATCAGCGTGAAGCAATACAAGCGAGGTTTAAGTCTTTGACTCCAGGAAATAAGGAAAGCGATCCGAGCCCTCCTGTTCCCAGCGAGCCCGCTTCTGAAACGTCGCAGAGGAAAAAGGGATCAGGCGCATGGAATAATTTTCTTTTAAAGGTTTGTAAGTAGTATATACCTTAGATGCGAAGGTGTTACTCTTGTAGTCGTTATTATAATTGGTATGAATATCTAATCGTTACAGTGATTGATATCACTGCCGGGGTCACTCTTGGTAAACTCTTTATTCACACAATTTTAAATTTCAAACTCCCCAGACTTGTATGGGAGGCGGATGAGACAAAAAATAATAAGGAGACAGAAAATGAGGAGGAGTTGACAGAAAATGAGGAAAAAGCAAGAACAATAAGTACAGTTAAAGAAAAAGTGAAGCTGGTAAAAAAATTTCCTATTAAAGTTTTTGACTTTTTTGTATTGTCATGTCTGACAATAAGCTTGTCAATACGATCATGGATGCGGTTACTCTTACCGGCCTCGTTACTGGTATCGGTTGGGCCGTAAAAAAGGTTGTGAAAGAGAATTTCATAAACGATCCCAGCAGTAGTTTGACGAACTATGTTGAATTCACTGCCGTCACTGCGGCCAGCATAGCGCTCAAACGATATCTCGTGGATGAAAAAATCCTTCCCACCAATGTTTGATGATTTAAAAAATAAGGCCTGGTATAGCATGGCAACAATCGCGATCATGGTTGGCGGTGCAGTCCTCAATGCCGCTACTTTCATCGGGGACAATAATTATCTCGCGAAGGCACTTGGGGGTGGCGACGACGCCGCGCTTGACGAAAAAAAGCGACACGACAAGGCTCTCGAGGATTATCAGGCGGCTTACGCGAAATACAGCCGCGAGCGCACCCAGCTCCTTGACTGGATCCAGACAAACGAGCAAATAAAAGAACAGGCCAAGCAGAACTTCACCAACACTGACTACGCTTTCAAAACTTTATAATCAGGCACACCCCGACAAACGTCTGGCTCCGCTGAAAGAGCCCAAGTTCTCCGATTTCTACCAGCCTAGCGAGCAGCAAAAAAAGGCGAGCTCGTTTTTTTGGGCGCTGGGACTCTCGCTTTGGGATATGCTGCTTTTCGTTTCCTTTGAAGTTTTAGGAATCCTCTTGTAGTAATGACTCCAAACTCGCAAAGCTTTATTACAGCCCCGGTGGCTACTGGAAAGGCCTCGCCGCAATCAAAAAACTTGCTGAAGCAGCAAGGGTCTCTGAAGACACCGCAAAAAAGTGGCTAATCAGGCAGGCGATTTGGCATATTTATCTTCCAGCACCGCGTCGCATTCCTCGGCCGAAGTTCGATGCTTTCACCCCCAACAAAGTGCACCAAGCTAACCTTCTTTTTTGCCGCATGACAAACTCCCCCGTGGACGCAAAGTTTACAAGTACGCTCTGACAGTTGTCGACGTGGCCAGCCGATACAAAGAGGCCGAACCTTTGACCTCGAAAAACTCTGACGAGGTCGCCGAAGCGTTTCGCAAAATTTACAAATGCTCGCCTCTGAAATGGCCGGAAATGCTGCAGGTGGATCCTGGGCGCGAATTTATGGGTGCTGTTACGAAAGAGATGGAAAACCACAAACGTATATCCGGTGCGGGCAACCCGAAATTCACCGCGACCAGGCCATTGTCGAGCGTTTCAACAGCACCCTGGCTGAGCGCTTGTTTTGGTTACCAGTATGCTGTGGAAATGCGTTTGAGGGAAGGTCAGCGGTCTATAGCGTGGGTGAAACGGCTTCCAGAAGTTGTTGCAGCCTTGAACAACGAGGAAACAAGCCTGACCGGAAAGAAGCCAGCGGTTGCTATCAAAGAAAAGGTGGTTGTTTTCCAAGCCTTCAACTACATATCAAAGACCTGTGGGAAAGCGTGAAAAACAGCTCCCTCCTCTTGTCAATGTCCGCTATCTTTACCAACCTGGCGAGTTGGAGGGCGGCAAAAAAAGAGCCACAGTTCCTGTCTGGTCTTTGAAAGTCTTCAAAATTGAAAGAACAGTCATTAAACCTGACACGCCTGTTTTGTACTATTTGCACGACGGACCCAAGCGCAGTTTCGTGCGCGAAGAGTTGTTGGTTGTCTCTCCAAACACGGAGCTACCCCCGAAGGCATCATCTTACAGCTCTATAATGTCGGCCATGCCTAAAGTTCTAATTATTATTTTCACATTTTTTGAATTTTTTTCGCGTTTATTTTCGCATTTCTTCAACAATTCTTTTCAAATCTTCTAGAACCCCATTTCTCTCGAAGGTTGAATTATTTAAGCTATTGATTAAAATTTTATGAATCTCGGAAATACCATAAAAGACATAATCTGTAAAACAATTTTCAACAATTTTTTGTTTCATTTCTCGCAACTCTTCAGGAAAAGAATCTATAAAATAACATTGAACACTTTTTTGTAACTCTTCTCGTACCTGTTCTTTATCAGGCATTAAAGGAAGATAAGAGACGTCGATAAAAGTATCATACATATCATGAAGCTTCTGAATACAATTATTAATTACAACATTTTCATCGATATTGTCAAATATCGCAACGTGAAGAAGAGATTTGCTGATCTCCATATGGTAAAAACAGCTTTTGTTTAATTGATGGTGCGCGTCCACGAAACATGAAAAGAAAAATCACGATCATCTAACAGCTCTATGATGTCGGCAATGCCTAAAGCGCGACCAAAAAATTCATGAAAAGAGGGTGCGTTGGGATTTGCCCTTTTCACGGTTTGGGTGAGCCGCTGGGCCAATAGTTCAAACAACATTTCATCTCTCTTTGAAGTCACGAACATTGGCTTTTTCTCCTTGCAACTTCCTTTTCAGTTCTTTGTGAACCATCGTCCACTCTGGTGTTTGTCTTGCAGTCCATATATTTATGGTTGACAATATCCAAATGCATCTTCTATGAAGGAAAGAATACCTTTAATTTCATCTTCCGTTGGCGGTGGGTTGTACCCGAAAGCATCATCTAACAGTTCCATGATTCCATCCATTTCTACATCACTCGGCGGGGGTTATACCCAAAGGCATTTGTGTTGACCCCATCCTCTGATATCCATCTTTTTTAATCAAAAGCCGAAAGAGAAGTCTTGTTCACGCTCATGCCGAAGATGTGGTGCCCTTCGCTCTCGAGAATGTTCATTCCATGTGTCAGCTGCTTCTTGCCGAGGGGGGTTTCTTTGTACTGTTCGTGCAGGATTTCCTTTCTGACCACGTTCTTTTTCACTCCTTTGGCGCTTTTCATGTTTTTTTCGTCAGCTCTGATGATTGAGTACATCTTTGGCCGCAAACACACACACTCAGCGATCGGGGTCCCTGCACACTCGTCTTTCATTTTGCCCAAAACCTTTTTGTTGGTTTCTGAATGAAGCGGGTGGTCTTTCGGGTAGTCGCTTGTGTCAAAGAGATGTTGGCCAAAGCAACCTTCCGCACTCATGTCTTTGTAAATATTATTTGTTTCGATTTCGAGCAGAAAGCTGTCGGTGTCTGTGTACAGAAATTTGCATTTCTGCCCATACTGCTTTTTCAAGATGTTGTAGAAAAATTCATACATCAGCAGTTTACTGTTTTCCAGTATTGTCATCCCCGTGTAAATGGGTTTGTTGAGGCACAGCTTGCTTTTGCGCATGCTTATTCCTACAAGATCGTTTGCAAAGAACTCGTGCCTTGAGTAAAGGAGGTTTGCAATCAGTTTCCTTAGCTTGGTTGTCTCGTGGCTGCGCACAAGTTTCACATCTGTGCGGTTGCGCAAGTTTTCCATGGTTTTCCCGAAGACAGAGTTGTTTTTCGAACGTGCTTTTGGCCTTCTTTCTGAACTCGGTGTTTATCCTGACGTAGGGCTCCATCCAACGTTTTTGTTCGAACTCCAACACTCTGTGGACTTTCTTCAGCCTCATGCCCTGCTCCAGATAAAACTGCAGGTTGCGGAAGTGCACGACGTAGTTCGTTTTGTCCTGCAACGTCAGCAAGAGCTTTTTGCAGTCTGGCGGGTTGAGATGGAGGTCGTTCATCAGCTTCTTCTGATAGGGGGACAGCCATTCTTTTTTCACGACCTTTTTCTCGGGGCAAGGGGATAACTGTTGTGCTCTTCGTGGAGCTCTTGGGGGTATTCGAGGTCTACTTCAAAGATAAAACCCTTTTTGCCGTTTTTTTTTATTTCAAGGATTTCGTTCTCTGACGGAATCCAACCGCTCCACTTGAATTTCCCCACTGGAAGAGTCCCGCTCATCGCCCAGCCGTACAGGTTGTTGACGTCGAGATCCATGATGAAGGTGGTTGGTTTGCTTTCGTCGAAGACGGCACCAGAGGATTGTTGGCTTTGGCGTGCCTTTTGCTGACCATTGAGATGCCTCCGCACATCCCCCGCTCCACGAAGAGATGCATGTCGATGTTGGTGAGGAGCTTCAGCTCGATCCCCGTCTTTTTCAGGATAGCTCCCACAACAGGCCAGGCGAGGTGTAATAGTGTGCGGGGTCCAGGCCGTACTGCTTCAGACAAATGTCTCGGAAGTTTTCGAAAACGTCAGCCAAAAGCGCAACGTCTGTTTTCACATATCAATCGAATCGAATCACATATCAATCGAATCGAATTTTTCTGCTGATTCAACAAGCTTTTTAGTTGTTTTCAGTGCCTCTTTTGGCGTTGATTTGACCAGCGCATCAAGGCTGGCCGATAGAAATGCGTTGCTATCAATGAACCGCAGATTTCCCAATGAGAATGAGATGTATTTTTCCATGTTTTTGGCAATGCAGTTCAGCTCCACGGCTCCTCTTATCTTCGACATTGCCTGCATTAGATGATGTGCATCATATCGTTTCAGGTTATGGAATACAACGGGAATGGGGATGGTGTTTGGGTTGATACGAAACTTTATGTTGCACGCGTCGTGTGCGGCGCCACGGAATCTGCCTGTGATGTGACAGTGGTCCCTGACAGCATCTCTGAAGTTTTTGCAAAGCATGGTATTGCACAGAAAAGACATTCCTCTTGGGTTTTCTCAATCCATTTTTCAATTTCGTCTTTTGGTTTTCTTTCCGCTTTGGGTCCAATAAACTTGAATCCTTCCTTTGTAAAAGCAGCCTCTGTGACTTTGCCCGCAATACTTGCCTGTGTTTTGCTCCCACACGCTAATTGAGTTCAGAAATTCTGGCTTCACAAGGTCTTCGTTGCAGATATGGCATTTTCTTGTGTTATTAAAGTTCAACCAATCACAGTTTGTCATTATAAGTGGTACTGTTTCTTTCAATTTTTCCCGCATTTTGCTTTCCAGACGCAACAGTCTTTCGAGAAACTCTTCAACAGCGTTTTTGTCGCCGTCACAGCCCTGCGACTGAGACTGGGTCTCTTTGGCCGTCGCTTCTGACAAATGTCATAGCAAACCCGCATGTGTGTTTGTCTGTTTTTTCCGTGCAGGTGGTTCTTTCACGTTGGGCTTCGGGAATTTTTTCAACCAAGACTTCGAAGTCGGCGTAAATTACAAATGGAGCTTTCATTTGTTTGAAGAAGTTTTGAAACTTCAGTTTGTTTTTGCCTTTTTCGGGCATTTCAATTCTTGTTGGAGTTCCATTCACACCATTGCAATATTTCTGGTGTTTGGCAAGAATCTTTTCTGTTGTGAAACCAATCAAGCACATTGTGCAGGAGTGTATTTTATGTCCATGTTTTGTTTGGTCATGATGCAGGGCTAACAACCTCTTTACAAAGCAATAATGTGTTCTTTCGCCTTCGCAAAGAAGCATCAAGTTAGTTCTTTTGATGGTTTTGTCCTTTGTGCTGATCCTGTGAACAATGACATCTTTATTTCCCCACCCAAATACATTAATTGCAAGTTTGGAGTTTTGCTTCTCAAGTTTATCAAGTTGTTTCAATGGTGTGGGAAGTGTGATACCATCCCAGTTGATACGATCGTTTGTTGGATAATTACTGGGTCTTTGTGCATTTCTATCAGCTGGAAACAAAGTCGCTCTCATGGCCCATTTCAAACATTCATCATCTCTGTTTTGCACGTTGATAATTGCTTTTTTGCTGGCTAATTTTTTGCGTGTTGGAATAAAAATGCCACCTCTCAATGCTTGATATCTTGCAACATTAACATAGGCAAGTGAAATTCTCTCAATTGCCCATCCTGATCCTCGCTCTGACCAAGTATCTATTTCCCTGTTTATAATGTCAATAAATTCATCAAATCTTTAGTCAAATTGTTGGTGCTTTTGTAAAAACAAATGGTTCATCTTTAAAATAATGTCTTTGTGTTTCTTCTACCCTTCCGCCGTTTTCATTTTGCCTTTCCCTTGTAAAATAGACTTCTAAACCACTTTTATGCTTTCAAGTTTATCAATTTCGTTATTAATGATTTCAAAAGTTTTGTCACGCATTATATTTTCAGAAAAACTAACAATATTGTGTCTATAAATACTTTCAGGATAGCCAATCATGAAAATCAGTTTGTGAACCTTCAAAAGTGTGCCATGAAGGAACATCCTGCCCTTCGGCTTGGGCAGGGGCGGCTTGGCCGTAGAAGTCGTTGAGGACTTCTTCCCCAATGCGCGCAGTGGCCATTCGTTTGTGTAGCCTGTGCTCTTTTTCTTTAAAAGGGGTTGTGGTGTGGCACAATTAAGATATCAGGGTTTCTGGGCCTGATATATAAGGTTTTGTTTTTTTGACTTCTTGAAACACACACATGTAATGTGCCGGTTCTGGTCACTGCGAACCCGAGCAACAACATCTCATACAAAACCGAGGAGCATTGCGACGAGGTTTTGTATGAGATTTTGTTGCGAGGGTGAGCTGTGCCAGAACCGGCACCTTACATGTGTGTTGCTGAAGTGTATTAACGGCTACACAACACGTAACATAGGTCTGGATGTTTAAAGAAAACTGTTTTGGTTACGCATTCAACCTGGAAGTGGTTTTGCGTATGAACAGAGTATTTTTGTGACTGCCAAACGAGATTGTATAGTCTTTCCATGTATAATACCTCTAATAGTTCCACAGACGTAAATAAAGACTGGTGTGATCTCATGGATCCCTTCAAAGCGATTACTTGAATTCCGTCAGTTCCGAAAGGAACATTGACATTAACATTTTTGCGTGATCGTTTATCAGGTGAGAGGTTTAATTGCAGAAACGCGTAAAGATCAGCTAGCTTCACAAAACCTCACGAAAGTGGAGCAATTGCTTCTCTGAGGACACGATCCCACCAGTTGTCATTGCTGATCGAGTAGTTCCACCTAACGCTTCCTTGACTTAAAGTGGAAGGGACCGGTTTCATAACAAAGCTCAACAGTGGGAAAAGAGAGAGCTTTTTGCAACTCTTCCTTGCTCTTTGGAAAGTTTTTTGCGTGCCATCATAGGTCCCTCATCTGAGGCCCTATTAACGAGTGTAAAAAGTTGAAATAGCAACAAAATACAGAAAGAAGGTTGGCCGGTAAAGGAACCGGCGTAAGTCCCTTTACCGGCACAAGTTTCTACACTTTACCAATCTTGAACAAAAATTTTGGGACACAGCTCCTCCTCTACATTATCAACATTGTTAAGTTTTTTTTGGGGGGAATGGGACAAAAATTAAGTAATAACAAGACCAACAAACCTTTTTGTGACTCATGATTTTCATACAGTTTTCAAATGTATGCTAATCAAGCCTGACTTTCTTTACCGACCCAAACATGTTGGGCGCGATTGTATTTAGCAGAGTACAATTTTACCTCATTCAGTTTTGCTATTGGTGCACATCTCATGCCTCGCCCAATAACACTGAAGGTGACTTTGGGGTCTGCATTGTTCACGTTTCGTGACAAATACGCTACTATAACAAAACTCAGAGAAGAGCACTAAAGCAACTTACTTGAATCTCGGATCAAACTGTGACGAGTTTCCTTCACAATAGCGGTTATTCGCAGGATACTGCAGATATTCTCCATCGATAGAACCGAAATACTGCCACGCCACCAATGAAGACTTGTCGAAATTTTCCCGAAAATAACTCAGCAACGCAGTGTTCAGTTTCAAACTGCCTTCTGAGTCTTGTGAATACTGTCTGATAGAACAACCTTTCGTCAGGTCCACGGAAAAATGAACCCTGTCACTGAACTCAGTCAACAAGGAAGAGGAATTCTCTTCGTGACAGCATTTGGTGACATTACCTCCATGGAAGTCGGATGAAAGTTGTTGCACCTTTTTGCTAAGGGTTTGTAAAAATCGCTTAGATGCATTCAAACGAACTGCTGCAGGTTCCGTGAAATTACGAAGGAACTGCTTGCCATGATCGTTTCGATTTACACATGAGAGAGATGCGTAGAGTTTGTGAAGTTGGTCAAATCCAGTGTTTTGCTCGAACGCCCTGTGCAAGCAAACTGCTAGCTGATTAGCAAGGTTCACTTGAGTGTCCTTCGACTCAACAAAAAAAGGCGATGAATGGATGATACCAACCAAAATGACGAAGATTATAGGAAGAATAACATGTCTTGAGAATGTGATCGCTGTCATTGCCTTACAGAAACGAAAACCAAAGCATACTCTCAAGGCAACCCCGATAGCACTCCTCCGTAACAGCTGTCGAGAGAACCAAAGACGTGATTAGGACTAAATATCAATTTCCGTCTTTGATTTCAAATATAAACAAATCATAGCACCTTGTTTGCTCATCTGATGGAAAGGAACAATGAAGAAGAAGGAAACGTTGGTTAGTTCTTTGTATATGGCATTCCTGAAAGGTATCAATGTTCCACTGAAACTAGTTGCAAAGTCGTAGAGGCTATCATGTCTTGTCAGGTACTCGAAAACAGTCTCTAGTTATTGGTATGATCATAAGACGTGTATTTTGACACTCAACGTAACTTTTTTTCCATGGATTAAAGGAAACCTCTTAGGAGGCCCTATACGCCACTTGGCGCGAAAGGAATGATAAACTCACCGCTGAACGTTTTGACGGCTTTTCAGACTTTCAGCACTCGAATATCCTAGGCTTGTCTCGGTATTTCGACATTTTTCTCTGCTTAGCAATGGAAGAAAACAGAGTTTTTTTTTCTTTTCCAAAATACTTGAAATACGGCTTCATAAATTGAATCTTTTCGGTCTCCACTAGAACAATCAAGTGACAGAAGTAGTTGTCAAACAATGAGGGAGTAAAAATAACCACATTTGTTTCGCCTGGTCATGTAAACATTGGCACTGCAGTGAAGTCCTCCCGGGGGGGGGGGGTACTCCCAGAAATATTGGGTGGGGGTGTGCGGCCCGCTTCCTAAAACCTTACCCTATTTCAGACCAAAATCTGCGATTTTCCCTACCATATTTCAGACCTGACCAAAAATTTGATACTCTATTTCAGACCTATTTCACGTACGCAGTTGGCGGGATCTTACTAGCTTTAAACTCGCCATATCTTAGGATATAACTTTTATCATGTTTTTATCTTATTTCTAATACTTATTTCTTGCTGTTATATTGTATTGTTAGTTAATCACTAGTCTTAATTTTTATAAATTGTAATTATCACACGGCATGTCTGAAAACCAGCTTGCTGAGCCATTTACCGTGTTTAAATAAAGTTGATTGATTGATTGATTGATTGAATTAAAAGACAAAAATAAGGGCTTTTGTTGACGGTCTTATCCGCTAAAGATGAAGTAGTAGCTTCTTCTAAAAAACATACTGAATTCGAGACAAGAGCGCACAAACCATACCCTATTTCAGACCAAAATGGTCAAAACTGATACCCTATTTCAGACCAAAACGGCTAAAAAAACCATACCCTTTGGGGCCGCACGTACCTATATAGCTCATATAAGGCAGAACCCCCCCCCCCCCGGGGAAGTCCTTTGAATTGCTCGACATCTTTTCGAGAGACGAGCAGGGCTCTCGTTTATCTACAAAATCAGGCATTAATATATACCTAACTATGTTCCATTTGCATTCACAAAGAGTTGATTTTAGGTGTGATTGCGTGCAAGTTAATGTACGTTTTTTTCGGCTAATGGTCAGTTTATAAAGATTATCATTTCCTGTTTCTGAAGTCAGGTCACAGTTCTAACTACACTGGGCCAAAAAAGAGTTACAATTACAGCTTGATGAAAACAAAAATGTTCATCCAAAGTAATTTGCGATTAAACTGCAGCTTTCAGATGCTTTCTAGGGCGCAAAAATTAGCATACGTGCCACGCGCCAAATACCTCCTTACTGTAATCGAGACTAAAGTTTGCGCCAATTACGAACCGCTAACGCAATCGAGCGAGTACATAATAAGTGAATAAGTGTCATCAGTAATAAAATAGGACAAATCTAACTGTGTTTAAAAACCTTACAGTTGGTCATTTTCGTAATAAGGAGACACTGTTCACACGGGCTATAATTATACAGGCCTACGATTTTTTCTTACCTTTGGAAAATCGTACTGTCTGGAAGGTCACAACACCTCACCATCTACAGTCTAGCAGAAGATACGAACAGCGGTTTTATAATTTGTCATTCCCTTTGAAACTGAATTAGTTGTATTTCACTCAGAGTTGCCAGGCAAAGGCAAACATAAAAGAGGTGTGGATGATGATTCGTGGAACCCGTTCCGCTTCCAACAGCCACCAATAAACCTTCAGGCGTCTTGAGATTGTGAAACGTGCAAGATCTCAGATTGCTTAGGATGAACTTTAGGTTGGAGGCCCACTAAAAAAGCAATAAACAGGACTAAACACGTAGATTCATAGCTTAGATTCCCTTTAACATAGAACAGAAGGCCGCTGACATTGTTCAAAGTATTGTTTTGAGAAGGCGCTTGTTGTCTTAAAGGACGCGGAGCTTAATATCAAGTAGTGATTGACCTTAGAACTTCCCTTTAAAATCTTGATAATTACGTTCACGTGGGCAGAACATACGGAGAATAACGGGAAAGGACTTCGTCACGTGTCCGACCGGTATACAGTTTCCCAAAGAGAAATTGTCACCATAAATTTGAGAAAAATTGTCGTGTTTTTCAACATGCCGTGATGAACGCCTGCTTTAGTGTCCAGTTAATGCTTTGGTATCAGGATCCGCTATGATAAAATTTCCGGGCTATTGGCATGTCGCGTTCTTTGCCGTCCAAAACAATTAGTTGAAAATCAGTGTGAAACGAAATCATTTACGTTAAATGGGAAAAGCTGGTAGCGATAATCCGCAATAGGAGAGCCATTATCAAACATAATTTGTTATGGATTGCAACTTTCTTGGTTTCTAAACTGAAAGAACCAATAAAGAACATAGTAACGTCGGTCTTTTTAAAAACAACTTTTCCTCGAGACAGAGAGAGAGAAGTCTTTTTCCTGTCACTACTTCCGCGGTTTTACTATTTTGGGCCTCAGTTCACCGTTATTTTCAGCGGAGGGACGGCGTATTTGCCAACTTATCGAAAATTACAAAAGAATGCAAGGTTAATCTGCTCCAAAAAGCCATCCACAGGGTGTTTGGTGTAGAGATAAAATTAAAAGACTCGTATTTGTTTATCACTTAATTTCTTGGCACTGTTACTGAATAAACACTTGACCTAACAGATAAAAATATACGTTTGACGTATTTTTGGGCACGAGTCACATCTTTCGCCGGAGAAAAGCGGCCTTGCGGCTACGCTTATGTGGTTATCGAATTACACCGGCTGATCTTCCCATCAGTTGAGGAAAGGGGAAATCGTTCCTTCGGGAACTTTTTAGCGCAAAACGATAGTAGGCTGTAGGCAGCTCTGTTTGCGGGAGATTAGACTAAAAAGGTAATAAAAAATGAATATTCAAAGTTGTGAAAATCAAGAAATATAAGTCCGGCCGATTGGACAAAGTACAGAGTTCAATTATTAACTGCCACTTGACTTTCCGTCCGAGGGGGGATTAATCTTTCAAAAGCTTTCTAAATCACCTCATTTTTGACTGAGTAGGTCTACTTACCTTCCGCACAAGCTAATCCGCAAGGCGAATACCGATAGCGCCATCGTTAAAGAATTTGACTATTTTTATACAACAACTTAATTGTACTCAGATGTACTGTACTGGTACTCAGGTGTCAATTATTTTGTTTAGACTTGTTCATTAGTTTTGCTTCGTAACTACGAGAGATACACCTCGGGATTTTAGTGTATTATGATAAGGTGTACCAGGAACGTGACAAATCGGAGTAGTCACTTTAGGAGTTTATTTCCTTAGTGTGCAGTAATTAGTTGTTCTATGAATAACCTAAATAATAATCTATAAAAATCTACTTTTAACAGAATGGTTTTTTGTTATAACTAATTTACTTGACTCAGGACTGAGGAGTGAAGCCAGTGGCTATGAAGAAGCATAATATAATGTCACTGGGATTTAGTCAGTTCATTGCACAGGTGTTCATAGGTCAAACTTTATCTGCCTTAAAACGTTTGTTCACTCATTTGGAGTTATCCCATCACACGTTCCTCGCTCTGTGATGAAACGAGGAATGAAAAAGTACTGCCATCAATGTAGCTCTGAAAGAGGTGAAAACGTAGACTAAAAATATATATAAAAAAATATATCACGTTTCTCAACAATGTGCGTGACCTCTAGGCGTTGTTTTCTCGATAAATGTTTGAACGAAATATTAGACGTTCTAAGTACTTTAACAGATCAGCTACCAAGCGATAAAGACCTCGATAAACTCTTAAACTACGACGTAGTTGTAGATTGGTTGTAAGTTGTCGAAAATCATCAAACCAACAGAACAAAAACGTCAGTCATTATTAGATCAAGAGTTAAATTCTTTAGCTTAAGTAACGACACCTGTTAGATTAATTAACAAAAGACTCTGACGAAGTCGTTCCCCACGTAACTGGAGACAGGATGGCAGAGTGGTTTGGGGCGCTGGATTTCAGGTTCAAATCCCGCTGTGGCCACTAGCTGGTGTTGTTCTGGTTAGTCCCTGGTTCAAATCCTCGGTCATCCTTGTAAATAGCCAACTGGTTTGCCTCCGGCCAGTTGGGATTCTTATGACCTTATTTGTTTCTGTATTTGCTCGGCCCCACTAGCCTTTGTGCTATAAATACTACCGAGGGTAAAGAAAGGTTACTATTATACTATTATACTAACATGTTATTTCAAGCTATTTTGTCACTTCTTATTTTCTTTTTATCTTGAAATATCGCGTATTTTAGTTCAGCTGCCGCAGTTATCTGATAACTTATTGCGAGCTCCTTGGCCTGTTGTCAGTTAAATGATAGATCGCTCTTACGCGAACTAATTACGTAATGCGCTTGTTTCAGTGGGAAAACGGCTAATTATTATTGAAGAATTTCATTGGCCGTCCGGTACCCTGTTTACAGAACTCCGTACTCTAAGAATAGGTCGTCGACGATGTTATGTTTTTCTTCTCTTTTTAGAGGGCGCCGAGTTTCGAAGTCAGGCGCCAGGCGCTGGTGCATTTCATCGTTGAAGAAAGAGCGAGTGTTCAACGCCTTGGAGATAGGCAACGAGAGAATTGTGGCCACTTGCTCGACCAATCAGATCAACGTACCTGAGAAGGGAACTCGTTTTGTACAAGAATTGGGAGAGACCTAAAAAGCCAAGAAACGAGCAATTTCCCTCGTTAATTCCTTCCTTTACCCAAAACTGATGACATTAAAAAAGTTTGTGGGTGAAAGTAATGAAATGCTAAAAGGAAGGAAGCGCGCGCGCGCTCTCTCACAGAATGAGAAACATAAAACACCCCCGAACTTTTTTCAATGTTCGTATTCATTGCTATAACCAGCATAGAAGGAACAAAATAAATGTCACACCCATTTTGACGGAGGGGGAGGGGAGGGTACTGAGGGGTGGGGAGGGGGTCACGTGAAGAGGATCGTAGCTCCCATTTCTCTCAAATAAGCGCTCATTCCCTCATTATTTATTGCTACAATTGTTAAAACAGGCTGTATTTTCTAGGTTACAATAAATTACCTTCGGTTTATTTACATGAAGAGGCAATTAAATAGCTTTTTCCTTGCGACGCAACATCATGGCTTCATCGTGCACTGTTGTATACACTTCGCATCTCTTTCTAGCACCGTTTGTTTTTAACTGATCAAAACTGCTCAGTTCAGTCAGTCAAAACTTTGTGTACCGAACCTAACCTAACAAGAGATTACTAGTTTGAAAACTAAATTTAGCGATTTTCCTTTGGATTATCCCCATATAATCTTGGCGATATCGATAGTTCATAACATTCTTTATTATATCTCTCACTTGGTACGCGCGCTGTGATTGGTCAATTTGCGGGCCGTATTCTACAGTACGGCCTGCTTGACTTCAACTAGTTTTCTTTCCCGCTCGCCGGATTAACCTCAGAGATATCATAATTATCTTACTAACCTCGTTTTTTGGTCGTACTGTAAGTTACGGATCCTCGTTTTTTCCGATTAATTTATGGCCCACAAGACTCGGTCCGTAACTTGCAGTACGGACCTCGAACTCGGTTAGTAAGGGTATTTAAAAGTCACCCTCGTTTTGTGTAACAGCTATCTTCGTTTTTCCAAAGATAACGTTTAGTGAGAAGTTCAGTTTCATGTTATACAAATTCATTTGCGGGGACAAGAAACGTTTCCATCAAGTCGTATTTTGAAGCGAGAGAAACGTAACTCCCATGGTTTACGTTTTTATACCTACCTTTGGAAAAAATTCTAATTCAGCGAGTACTGTCAAGAAATCGTTATTTGGCTTGATATCGCCGAATTATGTTCACGCAAAAATGTAATCTTAAGCTACAAGATTCATTATGGGAAATGCTATTTAAAACACAGAGGGGTAACTTGACCCTCCACACTATCTAAATATTACGTGTCGCTTATTATCCGTGCGTTAAAAACAGGCGGCCTAGCGAGTAACTAAAATTCGTGTTTGTCTCTTCATAAATAAAGGTTGCGGAAAGAAAATAAAAGCTAACGTGTTCCCAGTGGTATAGTATCAATTTAGCGAAAGTTTCATTTTGTAGATTACCATTATTTTGTGGATTATTTTTATCCGATTTAAACGAAGACCGAAAGTTCGGTTTCACAATAACATCACTAGTACAATTGCAAAAAAATTGCAAAACTATAAACTAATTCCAAACTTTATGCCATATAGAGGGCTTAAAAAGCAAAAGATTTTAAAACTTTCATCAGTTTTAGAACGAGTTGACGAGAAACAAGCCAACAGGTCCGCAGCATTTGGCACACACGTTTAACGAACAACTTAAATCCGCTGTGGTATCCACAGGACATATCTAGTGAATCTCTTCTCACTATCCCTGCTATTACAGAATAAAACCTAGTTCAAAGCAAATTCTTCAGTTCCAGGACACACAATAAGCGTCACTGCATCCCATAAGTACTATGATGTACTGGCAGTTTCCTCTACCCCAGTTACGACTACCACCACATCTGCCCGGATGGGCGGCAAATTGTCGACAATTAACATAGCGCCCTACGCAAATGCTGGCAGAAGTAAAATGCTTAATTCCAGTTGTTAGATGTAGCTGGACACACGACAACTTGTCAACGGTTACTAGTTAACTTCACGTGCATGTAGCAGTGGTTAAATCCTTCACTTCCGTTAAACATTGTCACGAACGCGACACCTTGTCCTGAGTTATCACTCTGCCTCACGCACCGCTTAAGCACCAGTAAAATGCTTCACTCCACGTATCATTGTTATTTAATGTGCATAGACACACGGTAAGTTCCACGCACAAGTTGGTAGCACTAGTAAAATCCTTCACTCCAGCTATCATCGTCATTTGATCTAGCTGGACTCACTCCTCTGGGTGTTGGAACCCTCCTAATGAAAAAAAAACAACAACAACAACAAACAAACAATCACATTCATTGAGTATAGAATTGATATTGATCCTATACTTCTATTTATTAATAAATACAAGCAATAACAAATCTTAATTCACTTTTCCACCTATGTCTACCTCAACCAACCGAATATACCTTGATGGCTTTCTTTATATTCATTCCCTTCATTTGTTTAGTTATTTATCTATTCACCTTGTA
>JAEMWC010000630.1:280000-295000 GCA_016490735.1 Pachyseris speciosa
GCCATTTTTCATCTTTAGCGGCTGCCTGATGAGCATCATTAAGCGTGACGGTAGCTAAGAGTCCACTTTCTCAAAGAATCGAGCAAGGTGATGTACTTTGTTGTTGAATTTGGCTTGTTACTCGACGAACTGGGAATTTGGCCGGTCGAACACTTAGTACCTTTGGGACTCGACTATTGATGAATTTCTCGACCTACCGCCACATATTTTGGAATTTCTGTGTACTGAAGATGACCACGAGCAGGAAATTTTGGCGGCAGGTCGGAGTGGCTGTAGACTTAGTTTATATGTGAAAGAATTGGGGGAAGGAACGGGCGCTGTCAAAAATTCTCGTTAGTTCCCAGCATGCAATGCGCTCAAGATGTGGAAAATGTCGGGAAGGCCCGAATGCACTGGAACAAAAGGCTGTATCTACGCTCGGGAGAAGAATATGAACAAAAAAAGTCATTTCTAAGCTAGAAAAAGGACTGAATTTCGTTATGATGGTTGAGTTTTGGTTTTTTGACGATGATTTCCCTAAAAAAACATGAAGGCAAAAAGGGGCATTTTTGTTGTTTCTCTTTGACGTTAAAAACGGCCAGTTTCGTTCTTGTCCAAACTCAAAAGGCCATATTTGGTAAAAATCGCTACGTTTCTTGCATTTATTGGATATCCAAATTTAAAGGGCATTCCATTTCGTGCTCACAACTAACAGTTAAGGCAATATTCGTGCGATTGAGAGAGTTGCAATGTTTTGAAGCATGGGAGTTTTTTACGGCCGGTTTTGGCCGGCACGGGTGCCAATGGGTTAAAAGAAAAATGCACCATAACTGAACTGCCCTATGGTCAATCCTGTTTTCAGGGTCTTTGGGTTAGACAATCCAATCATCCAAGATGGCGCGAACTTGGAACAATGGGTAGCATTGTAGCAAAGTAAAGTCTTCAGTGTT
This sequence comes from Pachyseris speciosa, assembly GCA_016490735.1. Taxonomy (NCBI): domain Eukaryota; kingdom Metazoa; phylum Cnidaria; class Anthozoa; order Scleractinia; family Pachyseridae; genus Pachyseris; species Pachyseris speciosa. Next base: position 280,930 of record JAEMWC010000630.1, read on the forward strand.
GTTTATCAGTGTAAGGCAAGTTCAGAATCACAATGTGAGGGAAACAGGGAAAACAGTATTAAATATGTGAATGATATGAAATAAGTCATATATGGACTGCGGAAATGAAATCAGACAAATGAAGAATTGTTCTTCATTTGAGTATTACATATTAAACTACAGAAAACAAAATGAATGTGGGTCTTGAATTTTGAAGCTCACTTTTTTTCATTTTACTAATCTTATCATTAATTTTATGAGCACTGCCTGACTGGCCATCCAGAATAATTATCTTCTTGAAAATTGGCTGTCCAGTGGACAGCTGGACAACTGGACAGCCACCTTGCTAAAAGCATGCTGCAACTTCCACTTCCACCCAGGGTGGGGTTGTACTCTTGATTATAGTGACAAGAGTGTTCACTATACCTTTATACTTACAGCTACATTGCATAAGGCCAGCAAAATGTGATTCGCTTCTGATAAGGCACCACTTAGCATAACCACCATACTATTTAACAATTGGATTATGAGCTCGAGATTTCTATCACAAATAGAAATCGAGAGCGAATAATCTAATTGTTTTAAAATAGTATAAATCTACTATTTGTTCAAACATAAGTAAATTATCTATTTGTGTAAATCCTCCTCACAGATACTTTGAAAACATGAAGAAGCGGGCCACCATTTTGTTGACAGCTGCTACTCACTATATAATACAGAATAGATAGCGAGTAGTGTAGCCAATCAGAGAATGGCATTCACGATAGAACGCTAGTATATTTATACTAAACAGCCTGGTTATTTACAGTATTTGTAACATAAATGTCACACCAACTGTGGTTAAAGAAGTACATATAAGAATTTACTAAGCATGAAGTACACAAACTACTTATTTATAGCCCATTTCTGACGTTTGAACACGGGAGATTGGTACCAAATTTAAACGTGAAAGCGACGCTTGGGGGAAGACGACTGAAACAAAATGAAGGAAGACAAGCTGTGAAAATTAGGGCTCACAAACTTATCACTGTAAAATACTGTGTAGTGGCAGTCTGTACTAATAGCGATCACAAAAAGGCAAATCTGTCCTGTTTTCATTTTCCTTCTGGTAGAAAAATTCCTAAAAACTGGCAATCGTTTTGTAGAACAGCCAATGATAAATTCCTCACTCTTTTCGATCCTCGAATCTGTTCTCCACATTTCCAAAAAGAAGACCTTAAAAAGGAATTGTCACGATAGATTTCTGTTGTCACAGGAGCTGTTCCCACAGTATCTAGTCCAGAAAAGGAAGCTCCGAAGCAAAATCTTCGCGAAGAAAGGCTTCAAAAGTGGAATCTTGGATTGGAATGGTCATCGATCCATCTTAGTTTCATTTCACTTGCTCTACATGCAAGCTCCACAAGTTCAGCTTTTGGTTTACCTCGTCCTTGATCTGATACCTGTATTCTTCATTTTGTCAAATTATATTTTAGCCAATGAACGCTCTCCATTTTCAGATTTTTACTGCCTTGAGCTTCAAATTAGATGATCTTGCTTTTCCTTGATTCAGTTGTTTGCAGTACTATAAGTGTATTTGGTTTCTCGCACGCTATGCAAAGCCTGGCTTTTGCATCAATTTTTGTTACCAATCTTCTGCACCCAAATATATTGAAAATGGACTATTAAAATAATATCTTCTTAGATGAAATTTTAGCATTGTTTACAGACCAAAGAAGAAGTCACAACAAAAAACAGACTGAAGCATTACCTTTAACAACAAGATCTTCATTATCTTGAGAAACCGGGACATGCCTTTGCAGTCTCTCTTGAGGGACCATGCCATTATCATCATAACCATCCATATATGAAACTGCATCTGTTCAAATCAAAAACAGAACTTGACAACATAAACCCTTCTCTTTAACGCTTTATTCCACATCTTTGCATAAATATCAGTTCAAAATATTCTGATGATACTAAATGTTCTTTGAATTAATTACAGTAAGTTGAATAGACAATATTCGTATTCTCGGTAATGAACTGGATCTAGCATGAGGTGGAGGCTCATGCGGGAGAATCTTTTCATATGTAAATGTATTTACAGGGGGAGCAGGGTTGGCGCAGTGGTGAGAGCACTCGCCTTCCACCAATGTGTCCCGGGTTCAATTCCCGGACCCGGTGTCATATGTGGGCTGAGTTTGTTGGTTCTCTACTCTGCTCCAAGAGGTTTTTCTCCTTGTACTCCGGTTTTCCCCTCTCCTCAAAAACCAACATTTGATTTAATTTGATTTGATTTGAGATTTGTAATTAGTAGGCGAAGAGCCACCTTGTGGAAGTACTACTAATAAATCGTTTATTATTATTATTATTATTATTATTATTATTATTAATATTATTATTATTATTATTATTATTATTATTATTATTATTATTATTATTATTATTATTTCCCTGCATGAGCCTCCACTTCATGCTAGATCCAGTTCATTACCGAGAATACGAATATTGTCTATTACCAGACATTTGCCAGGCTTCTGTGTGCAACTGAGTTTGAAAATATGACTATAATTATAAAACAAAATGTGCTAAGTACTGGGTCCATAATTTTCTCGGGGACTATGGAATATGATGGCATGTTTGAGATTCATTCAAGGCAAAGATTATTACTGAGCATTTTTTTTTCTCAAATTGCAATGTGAAAAAACGATGTACAGTATTCAAAACATTGATTTCCAAGCCACTGTCTGACTTACAGTAGGAGAGAGAACTAATGAATGTTAATGTACAGTTTTGACTGCACATGTTTGTATCTGCACACTGTATGCTTCACACTCACCAACTGATGTTCGTGGTTGTGGTGATGCTCCTCTTCTTCTAAGTGGTCCTGTCATATGATTTGCATAATTAATATTCACTGACTGACATTAAATCCTGACATTCATGCAGGTAGGAGGAACCAGCTATTGTGACATTGTTAAAGAGACTGCCAAAGAAAAAATCATGACATAAGGTAGATGCATTACCTTTGACAACAAGATCTTCATTGTCTTGAGCAACTGGGACACGCCTTTGTGGTCTCTCTTCAGGTACAATAATGCCATTATCATCATCATCTACATAAGAAACTGAAAGTGAAAACAGGATTCCACAACACAAGGCCTTCTCTTGAACCGTTTACAATTCCCAGTTGAATTCTCACTGGTCATTTCATGTGAATCAAAGCACAGTTTGGATGAACTGTTTCCCCATAAATGACAGTTGGTGAGAAATAATGTGCACATCTTAAGGTGACTGTGAATTGAAATGCATTTTTTGCATACATGCACTGTAGATCAAACTTGTTAATTAATGTTATAATCAACAAAAATAATAGTTGTCACTTGAACAACTATGTTTCAAACAGCAAAGTGTAACAATGTATCTGAGGTCAAAAGGATTGAGAAGTTGTTGGCTTCCAACACGCTGGGATTCTTGACGATGTTCAGTGTGTTTAGTTTTGACTGCACATGTTTGTATCTGTACACACATATGCTACACACTTACCAAATGATGTTCGTGGTTGTGGTGATGCTCCTCTTCTTCTAAGCGGTCCTGTCATAATAATATGATTTGCATATATAATTAATATTGACTGACTCAAAATTAAAACCTGAGTCACTGTCAAAGTCATCCAGTTTTTATGATGTGTTGTGTCAAACTTGCAGGACATCCTATAGTTGAGTGTGATTTGAAATAACATTAATTTTAATGCAATACAGGTCTATCCTGCCAGCAAACAGCGTGAAACAGTAAGTTGATTATCAGAAGGCCAGCGTGCCTAACAGCAGTACAATGTGCCTCACAGCAAGTGAAAGGTGGTTAGAAAGGACCTTTAAAAATTTCTGCAATATATCTCATACCTCTCACTACAAGACTAGAATCATCCAGGCTTGGAGTGTTAAAAGATGGAACAGCAGGCACAGATCTCTGTGGTGTAAATGTGTTATTGTCATTGTCACTATCATCATCAACATTCAGTGATCTGGGGCTCTGGAAACCTGTAACGCAAATGCCATAAAATTTAGCTTCAGCATGCTTTCTTATAGAACACATCAAATTACTAAATTCACTGATACCAGCAATTGACCTAGTCCAAATAATAATAGAGAAAACAAAGCACAACTCTAAATGCAATTTGCAGCTGCTGGCTACAACTGTGTTGATAAAAAGGGAACACAGAAGTACTCAAAGAAATACCTCTAGAAGAAAAGCAGATCTCTCATAACAGAAGTCTCAAACAAATGTGATTACTGGTATAAGGCAAACGTGCCACATCAATGTGACCATACTTGCACCCATTACATTTTTGGCTCTACTGCACCTCCCCTGGCCTGACTGTACAACAGTTATCAAAAGTAGAAAATGAAAGCAAACCTGACATTGGCTGGGAAGGACCTCCTCTTCTCCTTAGTGGTCCTGCCATAAAAATGTTGCAATTGTCAACTTTATTATCAAGAATGATACTTATAATACTGACAGAGGTACAGTGTACCTCACACTCACAAAATAAAATGATGATGATGATGTGCTACACTGCTGTCACGCTGGTGTTGAAAGCCATTCGTGTTACGCTGCTGTCACGCTGGTGTTGAAAGCCTATTGGCAACAAAGCGAAGCTTTCTGTACACAAGAGTAAAAGAAGAGACAAGGGATGAAACTGACCACCACTTGACTAGTTTGATGTGGACCGTAACATACTGATGACAGAAATGGAAGTTGAGCTCTGGCAGCCGTGCGGGATGCTGAAAGGATGTGAAATCAACTGTTACTAAATTCAAATCTCAAAACAGCTGATCGTCCTGTTGTCCACCAAGTCATGGAAAATTTGTTTCAAGAAAACAGCATCAACAATAAGATTTATAGACACAACAATAAAAAAAAATAGCAAGAGGAAAGCAATTATTGCTCTTCAGAAATTGGTGAGAATGTTCAGAATTAAATTTCGTATTTGTGTTCACTCCCAGTCATTGCTAATAGCTAGTGCAATGCTTCAATGTAAATGTAAACATTTGCTGACAAGGAAACTATGCCGCTCATCAACATCAAACTGGGGAGAATTATGAGGGAAGTCTTCCTGAACAAGAAAAGAGTGCAAAAACAAGTAGGGGGTAAGCCCAACCTCACCAACCCAGTCGCTCTATTCAAATAGCAGTTGCGGACTTTGTACAATTATTTACAAGAATCACAATCCAATCCTGCCCATAATGCATCCCCTTACAACTGATGACACATTTCCATCACTGGTATCCTCTAGTCCACATTGTACCAAAGTGAACATAACACGCTTAAAATATCATTCCCTGAAAGTTGAATTTCTCATGCTTGCTGGTTCATCTCTTTCAAGGCTGGGGAGAGAATATTATTTCCACACTGTTTGCTGGAAATAAGACATTTTCATTCAAATTTAAGCAATAATTTATTTGTTGGCTTTCATCTGTTGTCTCTTTCTTTACTGTTAGTCACCACTACTGACTAGTGATAAGCTGACAGTCATTACTGTTGGTGGCTTTGTTGACAGCTTCAGCAGCATAACACGTTCATTTGTACATTTTTTGGTTCATGTACGGTGATTCAAATGTAACAAGATCAATTCATACTGGAATTTTACAGTTAATGCAATCAAATAGGACTCCTCTGCTCCCTGTGCAGTCACTAAAGACAACTGACAACACTCCAACACCAGTGTGTATTTCCTTAAGATGTCTTGGGAAGATTCTTGATCTTATGAGTTCACTAGTATACACTTAAATTTCACTTAAAACTAGTATTGTATGTCCATGTAATTGTTACACAGTATTCTCCATAAAAAAAACTAACAATGACCCTTAGACCAAGTTATCATGGATAGGGATCACAAAACATACAGCTCATGTGTATAACATACTGCCAAATGCAGCCACTGCAATTGAAGGCCTCGGAGCATAACCATCCTATGTCGAATTTTGGGTAGTTTTTCGATTTTGCCTGGATTTGCCCGAATTGTTGCATGTAAACTGCAATTCGATTGAAAGAAGATGTAATGCAACTTGCAAACCACTCCCATGGAAGGCTGGTTTCTTGGTGTAAGTAAGAAAAAATGCATTTCTGGATTCTGGATGAATCATTCAAAAAAATACCATACAATGTGTTTCCATCGAATTGCAGTTCACATGCAGAAATTCCGACAAATCGAAAAACGACTCAAAATTCGACATAGGATGGTTATGCTCCGAGGCCTTCAATTAAACCATCCAAAAGTAATGCAACCTGTAGTGATTAAATACCATACAATGTGTTTCCATCGAATTGCAGTTCACATGCAGAAATTCAGACAAATCCAAGCAAAATCGAAAAACGACTCAAAATTCGACATAGGATGGTTATGCTCCGAGGCCTTCAATTAAACCATCCAAAAGTAATGCAACCTGTAGTGATTAAATATACTTTAAATATAACCCTGAAAAGATTATCCAGGAAATCTGTTCTAGAAAACACCCTAAAGCACCTTCAATCAATTTTTTAAATTCTTTTTCTTTTGGGGAGAGGGGGGGGGGGATTCCATTTTCCTTAAAAACATTTTCTAAAAGTAAATTAAAATTGGCTTGCAAGACTTCCTGTCTTCAAAAATGTTACACCATTTCAAATAATGAATGTAATTGAAGGCCTCGGAGCATAACCATCCTATGTCGAATTTTGAGTCGTTTTTCGATTTTGCTTGGATTTGTCTGAATTTCTGCATGTGAACTGCAATTCGATGGAAACACATTGTATGGTATTTTTTTGAATGATTCATCCAGAATCCAGAAATGCATTTTTTCTTACTTACACCAAGAAACCAGCCTTCCATGGGAGTGGTTTGCAAGTTGCATTACATCTTCTTTCAATCGAATTGCAGTTTACATGCAACAATTCGGGCAAATCCAGGCAAAATCGAAAAACTACCCAAAATTCAACATAGGATGGTTATGCTCCGAGGCCTTCAATTATTACAAAATCATAGACAACCTAATTTTTTTTTGTGAATATTATAACATGGACTGTGCACCTTGAAACTGGTTTCTTGGTCAACTTCTTGTTTACAATGTGTATTTAAAGGTAGCAAGAGAATATTGTCAACTTTCTGGTGTTTTTATTAATGTTTTCTAATTCTTGATGCTGAGACTGCAGTGTTATATTTAAGATGTTTGTACATGGGTAACATTTATTTCAAATTACCTTTCACAATCAGATCTGAATCGTCCTGAATTGCTGTTGTTGCCAGAGGAACACGTCTCCGAGGCTTAACTTGAATGTCTACATCGTCGTCATCATCATCATCATTTGACTGTACTGACATTTTAAGTGTACCTATAGGTGTGTCACAAAGCAAAGTGTGTTTAAAAGTAGGGAATGAAAGGAAAATTAGAAGAAAGAGTAGCTGAATCAAACATTGCACAGAGAACTTTGTCCCTTACAATTCTTTGTCAAATATATTATGTAATAACAGAAGAAAGTTCAGAAATTTTCACCCCATCCTATTCTGTTCCATGACAGTTTTTACAAGATGCTCAAACATAATTTTGCTTTCATGCAAAAAGGTAAAAAGCAGAAAACATGCTAATATGATTATCCTGTGAAGTGCACTCTCAGCATGTGGAAAACCGGGAGAGAGTAATTAAGCTTGTAATTCAGGCACACTGATTACCAGTTCATTCGCTTCATTTACTGTGTTGGGCAGCAAATAATAATACGTGCTGAACGCATTGTTCTTAACATTGTTTATTATGTTACATACAATCATCTAACAACCATAAATGAGACAAAATGTTATTGCCAATTGACTTTGCTTGCCATTTCAAGAAAAACGTTAAATTTAAAAATCCTTCAAATTAACAGGTTGAAATTGGGAATGCCAAAAGTAGGCAGTGCTGATATGGAATTCACCGGATTCCGGCTTCTAATGAAACCCCTGACTATTACCCTGGCCAGTACTTTAAACTGGACACCTTATCTTGAGTCCAAATTTATATACTTAACCAACAGACTCTTGCAACTTCCACAACACTGGACTTTGGTTTCCTTGATGAAAGTTTGATTCAGACATGATCAAGGTCTAACTACATGTAACTGGTTTGTTAAATAAACTGCCCTCTAAAGGAATTAATACTCTGACTATGAATATAGGTACTGACTGTTATCCTGAGAAGATGATCCTGAGTTGTGTGTTGAATGGTGGTGACGGTGGCCATCCACAGATGCTTGTGGAGGAGACCTAGATAGAGCTTCTGTGAAATGAAATGAAAAGAAATGAAATGAAGAAATGATCCGCGCAGTTGTGAATGCAACCTATGTAATTGCAAAAAGAAGTCTGAAAAAAATTCAGGACTTCAACGGGGTTTGAACCAGTGACCTCGCGATATTGGTGTGATGCTCTAACCAACTGATCTACATTGTATGAAGCCACTGACATTGGGAGTTCATACTAATGCAACAGATGCCAACTAACATAGATTGTGATTCTCTGCTTGTGGGTCTGCTACAATTTTACATATTGCACATGTTGTGGTTGAATTTTATCTTTGGTTTAAATTTTTTTCTCCCTTTGTTTTAAACTAATTATCATACATAACATGTACACAACATCGTACATAACATGTACACAAATTAATAATTAACTGTGGGATATACAGAGTAAGTACATCTGAATAGAAGCTCACCTTCCTGTGCTGCAATTGACTCTAGTTTTGCCAGAAGGGAGCCTCTGACCTTATTAAGTTCTGGAACATCCAGGCTATCTTTCAAATATTTGTAAGGACTAATCTTCTTCTGTTCTGGAGATGGAGGGTGTTTTGGAGATACATACAACCTGTTTGAGAGGGGAAATTAATGCAGTTTGATCAACACCACACTCTACTGAGTTACAGTTCCTAAGCTAGTTCTCAATTAAAGGCTCTCACAAACTATATATGGCTCTCTAGTTGCACAGTTTTGCTACCAATAGATATACACTAAACAAGAAAATCTTTACATGACTAAAATGAATTGCAGGGTGTCAACCTCATTACATGGTAAATGTCACATACTAATCTAAACAGACAGGCACTAACTTTAGGAGATAGGTTTCAAGCAAGATGAATTCCTAGTAAAATGGAATTTATCAGCAAAGATATAAATGATTGTGGATGCTCAGGTCTTTGGACTGTTATGTACATAACTTGAAAATTTCAGCTGGAGTTCAATTAAGACATCACATACCGTAAAAGCTCTATTAAGCCCCAAGGGGGCTTATTTAATTTCAGGCATCATTAACGGGGGGGCTTATTAGATAGGGGGGCTTACATGTAATAGAGAGGGGGAGCTTATTTCAAATCTTAAACATGCCGTTTTCATTTAAAAACAGTTTTTGCACAAAACTCAAACAACTGCAGTGAAGTGTTACTATTTAATAAAGAGCAGCAAACAGTATTATTATAGTGTTTGAGTGTATAAATTATTTGATTAAAAACAAGCCAATTTGGCCGAATAAAGGGCATTTTGCAACAGGGAATAGGAGGGACTAATTACAAAATCTCATGTCCCAAAAGGGAGGGGGGCCTTATTAGAGAGGGGGGGCTTATTACAAAAACCGACTTCCAAACAGGGGGGGCTTATTAGAGAGGAGGGCTTAATAGAGACGGGGGTATTAATAGAGCTTTTACAGTATCTGAGCACAGTTATAACCTGATAGTTGCTCCCTTCTGAATAAATTCATTTTTTTTAACAGTATGACTTGGACATGTCAGCAAAGCTCTTCAAATGGTAAGGCTTTTCATCTGTTTTGGTACAAAATCTGCATCTCTCCCCGAATGTTTTGCAGCCGTAGGAAGTAATGATGAGGGTCCCCTTTCTACACATATTTATAAGGAATCTAGAGTGAATTGTCAAGCCAGAAAGAAATCTTCGACTTGGGGAGGGGGGAGGGGGGTGCTGCTGGCAAATCCTCTAAGATAAGGAATAGCACGTGATCTACATTGCAATGATGTTTTATACTGCAGCTACTGGAATAGACTGGTTTGACACCAAGCAAAACCTATGGGTTGGAAATACCACCTAACCAGCCGGTAAACAGTGAGCTAAAACAATAAACAACAACAACAACAACATGACGTTGTCTGTTGAAAATTAAAATTCCATGTAGCTTATTGTTCATCTATCAAGAGTAGCAATTTTTAGCTACAAATTTTATATTGAAGCAAACCCTAATTACAACCTTGTCTTAAACTTATTTATTTTATGATTAGCAAATTAAAATATTACGTACATTTTAACATTCCCTTCTCGTACAAGACAAAATTATTGTACAGTGTTTCAAGAAATTTTGTTACACCTGGTGACATTTGTGCGATGTTTTGTACGACTGTTCCCTCTCAACAAATCTAACCCAATTTACAGTTGAGGAGGACTATATTAACCCTTTCGCGGAAACCTGGCAAATAAATTTGAAAGATGGCGATGACGTTGGTAGTCAAGTGTTTTCAATGTTACAATCACAGCTATTGTCTTGGCGACTTTATGGGTAGCACGTACAGTCTTAAATTAATTGAAGGTTCTTTTTAAGCTAAATGCCGGTTCAGTAAATTTGATAGTTGGTGCTAATCACTCAGTGTTTTGAACAGTTTCGATTTAGTAGATTTTAAAACTTCGCCTTAAATATTCGAGAACGCTTGATCAACATTCAACCGAAAACATGTAAGAGAACAACACATTTTTACTTGCCATGTATCTTCATCTTCCTCGACCACTGTATTCAAATCCAGTAGTGGGACATCATCTAAATTAAGCTTGACTTTCACCATATTATCTTCACTCATAACCTTGCCCGCGTCGTTTGGAGTCCGCCGGCCGGCCGTAAAATCGCTATTTTTCAGTTGCGCATTTTGTTCTTCCAAGCGCTTCACCATTTCCTGCAACCGCTTTATGTCTGAGCCAGCAGATTTCCGCAATTCTGAGTTCATGTTACACTCGTGACGTGAATCCTTGCTATCTAAAGATGCCTGTTGTGAAAACACCAGAAGACGACTGTTCGATGATTAGAGCATACGAGCCTTCATTATGTTGTACAGCAGTAGTTTTAATCATCAGAATATACGTTATATTCGTAACCTTAGAGTGTAACCACAGTAAACCTCACAGAGGCCTGGACCAACAACATTCCAGGTATGGAGTAAACAATTTTCCGGGTGTACCATTTTGTAAAACTCGAATACCTGCCAACTTTTTTGATTCAGAGGTGTGGGATTGAAGACTGATGGTTTAGAATTAGGCTTAGGAAACTGATCCCTACCGAAGCCAAACTTCAGATTTATAAGACAGGGATTTTACCCCATCTTACATATTACAGTCTAGTCTGGCATTTTTGTAAGGCTTCGGATAGAAAGAAACTGGAACGCGTTAACGAAAGAGGTCTCAGGGCGGTTTTCTGTAACTGGAATTTGTCATACAACAACTTGTTAAAACGCGCTAACCTTTCTACCTTATATAATAAGCGTCTTCAAGACATAGCGATATTTATGTTCAAGGTCAAACATAAGTTACTTCCGAAGAACATTCTGGAACTATTCAGCGGAACGCCATCTAATCACTTCCTGAGAAATTCTGATTTCTATATCCCACGATTCAACAGTGTCAGGTTTGGGAAACATTCATTGAAGTTCTTTGGACCACGACTTTGGTCCAAACTTAGCCCAGGAGATAGAGAGAGACATACGTTAACGGCCTTCATGGCCAATATTAGAAAAAGAGATCTCGCTAGTTTGGTGGAGAACGACCTTTGTAATGGCAACTACCCCACGTGTAGTTGCTAGATGTAAATTATATAGATAAAAATTACAGATTTTAATTGAGTAAATTTTTATTATTAGATATGTTCATTATTATTGTATATAGTCATTGTAGCCTAAGGATTTTAATATTGTAAATTCTAAAGACTATTGTACGTTTTAAGTAGGATAGTGTCCCCGATTAGTAAGCCTATTATAGGCTAGCTAGAAGATTGACACTGAAATAAAGTTATTATTATTATTATTATTATTATTATTATTATTATTATTATTACAAGTGAAACCGGAAATAACAATATATAATTATATATCCCATAAAAAGGTAGATATAAGGCAAAGAAACAAAATGATGGTCGAAAAGGGTAACTTTTAATGCCATATATTACGGCGAGACATGACTAACCTTCTTCAGGGGCAACACTGAAGCAAAGTAAAAATGGAGAAAACGGTTACAATACAGAAATAGAAATAATAGACGTGTACTGAAGCGGCTACCAAAAAAGTGGCATTCCCAAGGTGGTAAGAACAATGATAAGTTGTGATGAATTTGCAATTTTGTTAGACTCTGCAACAAAGTTAAGACATAAGTAGATACTGCTACGTAAGGGGTAGAACCAGAAGAAAAAAGTACAATCAGTTGAAGGTTCAGAACCCCTGCCCCACCCATTCATGCACTACTGACTTATTATTTAGACCTTGTAGACTATGTTACTAATAAATGTAAAAAAAATAGTTGTATTGAAATTTGGGGGTTAAATGTTGTACAGACGGAAGATTGTATTCATATTTTTGTGGATATTTCTTATGAGTGGGCTTGGATCGAGGCAAGTTGGGAAAATACAATTTTTCTTTATTATTTTTACCTTTTTTAGTTTTTGCATATTAATTCATTCATACCAGAAATCACAAGTGTTAGTTGTGAGAGAGAGAGAGAGAGAGAGAGAGAGAGAGAGAGAGAGAGAGAGAGAGAGAGAGAGAGAGAGAGAGAGAGAGAGAGAGAGAGAGAGAGAGAGAGAGAGAGAGATGCTCTGAAAACACGCCTATCCGCTCTTGTTCTGACAGTTTTTTTAGTTCACGATAAACCAAAAATTAAATGTTTTGCAATTTTTTTCTTTGGTTAAAATTACGAAGGAAGACATTGCCCGCTATGTTTGTCATCGAATCGTAGATTCTCCACACCTCGCGATTCACACGTCATTTTGTTTAACCAATTACAGAAAGTGAATCGACCTTCTGAAACGAAGCGACGGTTTGCTTGCGACAGCGCTGTAGCTGTGGTGAAAGTGGCATTTGCGGACAAGTTTAACAAAGTAATGGGAAATTTCTAGTCCGAAGCTTAACTACATTAAAAACGGTGAAATGATTTTGAAATTTGGTTCATCCTGTCTCATAAAACCTTAGACCAAGTCAGTGGATTAACGAGCACATGAACGCCGTGCGATACCTCGTTCGACTCTCTCGTTCTGCCACTTCGACTAGGTCACCTGAAGATGTGTTAGACTGTGAAAAGGATTTGTGTGGTGAAAGAGCTGTGCTGAAAATCTGAAAAGGTCGCCAAAATGGGAGATTTGCCGTCAAATTCAACTAAGTAATGGAAAATTTCTAGTCCGAAGCATAAAACCTTAGATCAAGTCAGTGGATTAACGACGTCCACGTCAACGCTGTGCGATACCTCGTTCGACTCCACTCTCCTTCCGACACTTCGACTAGGTCACCTGAAGATGTGTTAGACTGTGAAAATATTTTTTAACTGGCCACTCTGGGAAGAATTATATCAAGGCTTGATGGACGGCTTTTTGGATGTATCTAAAATGTTGTGAAAGGGATTGTATTCGCGCCGCGACTGCATTCGACAACACGTAAATTTTCCCGCTGTGCTTTGAGCATGACTAAATACGAAGGACGTGCGATTTACGCAGTGGCCCGATGTAACCTCTTCGACGATTGGAGAAGGTATTTACCATTGACCTTTTATTTAGTCGTTTTCTTCAAAAGACTTACGGTCAACCGATAAGCCAGATAAGCGTTGTCTTTGTTTATGTGCCCGACTTTTGTATGGCTCGGCAAGAAGTTAAGCCTACTCTCAAATTTGGTTTTCAACTTTATCGTCAATTTGTTTGTGAAGAAGGTTTTCAGGATTTCTGTGTTGGACCCGTTCTTATAGCAAATTACATTTTAATTTCCCCTCAATTTAAAAAATAGATTCAAATGAAATTTACCGTAAGCTTAAGCTTATAATTTAAACATTGTTGTAAAAAGGTTTTTCCTCAGACTACCATTGTAAATAGGTGCCACAA
>JAEMWC010000630.1:302500-350000 GCA_016490735.1 Pachyseris speciosa
GAATAACTCAAGAACGGGATAGCATACACCCCTGAGACTTTAACAGGTAGTTTATTTACTATTTTTCCACAATATCTCAATTTCTGGACATTAGTTTTTGAATAATAAGCGATTTTAGTTTTTACTTGCGTGACGCGAAACTGACTGCAGAAAACTTACTCTCTTTCTTATGTTTCAAATGACGTATTTGTAAACAGATTATTTTTTCTCCACACATTTCACCGAAACGCCATTAACGTCTATGCGAAAAAATCCTACATCGTTTGATAAGCTTTTCCTTTCTCAAACACTTAGCAGAAATATTCATCGAAGCGAAATTCAAAACAAGTGTGCTTAGTTTTTTTGACAATAAATAACCTATTTTTTCCGCATTAGCTATGCTGAACCTCAGTGGTCTAGAGGTCATTGTTACTGCTCCTAATGTAAATAACCCGGGCTCAACTTCTACTAGTCGCACCTATCGCGGGCCTTTTTCTTCTTCTTTTATAAATATTTTTTACAAGTGTTATTAGTATTGTTCTCAATGGTTGAGCTGTAAAGCAATTTTGTAATTTTAAAGGGTTATATGTTGATCTGATAGGGGTCTACGGATATACACTGCAAAGAAAGACTCCAGCAGAAGCTAAGCTCAATGCGTCCGATGTAAGAAAGACAGCCTTCTCTCTATTCTTTTGTTTAGCGCTAAATTAGGGATACAGTACTGTTTTTTGCAAGCCCGAGTTTAGGCTAATTTGTAGCCTCTTGTTTATTCAAGTGTAACTTGTGTGATGCAGGTTATGTCAGGTACACAAAGGGCCACCTTCACACGCGTGTTGAGGGACACCGTCATAAGGCGTTATCTATTTACAAACATTATTCCAAAGAACATAACACTGCTGTTCCGAACAATTTCTTAGCACGCTTCAATGTAATCAAGAAATGCACGAACAAATTTGACTGCCTTGTTAATGAAATGCTTTGTATTCAAGATCTTAAACCAGCGCTGAATGTACAGTCTGATTCTCTTCGTGCTAAAGTATTCATGTAATTAGCTTGGCACTTTTTTATGCAAATTCGCTTCAACTTAGCCTTTTCACAAACCGCTTTTTATCATTAATCATGTAACCTTGATAATGGCGCAAAATGCACCGGAACGTCGGTTTCTATCACTTATATTTCTAGTCTCATGAATAATAACAATAATAATAATAATAATAATAATAACAACAACAACAACAACAATAATAATAATAATAATAATAATAATAATGGTTTATTAGAGGTACATCCACAAGTGACTCTTCGCCTTCTAATCCTAAAATTACAATAAGTACTAAATGTATATAACTAAATTAATCGAACCGTGAATTAATAAGTTCTTTTTCAATCACCATGCCATCCAGCCTCAAATCGAACATAATCGAACTTAATCGAACATTCAATTACGTTCCATTGCTCAAAATATTTTGGTGAGAGTTCGATTTTGTTCGATAACCGAACTTAATCGAACCCAATCGTTCGACTAGGATAACTTCACAAATTAATGTGATCAAGTAAGTTGAAGCCACTCTAAGAGCACTAAGGCCACAAGGTAGCGGGCATTACCCCTTAAATATACTAAAGCAAAGATTGAGCCCAAGCATTAGCAGCCATGGACATGCTGTTAGCTAATGCTCAGGCTCAAGTACCCACATATCAATAAAACAAGCAATGAAAACGTAAAGTTTGTAGGATGTGGCTGGAGTGACAAGGATACTTCACAAATTAATGTGATGCTTGGGCTCAATCTTTGCTTTGGTAGATTAAGGGGTAATGCCCACTACCTTGTGGCCTTACTGCCCTTAGAGTGGCTTCAGCTTACTCGATCACATTAATTTGTGAAGTAAAAAAAGTCTTATGAAATCTTGGTAAGGCCAGCTATCAGATACGATTGAAATAAATGCGGCCTGCCGGCATCGCGCAGAATGCCTGGACATCATGAATAATTCATAATCACTAAAGCGGCAAATTCGAATGCGATCTCGCTTAGAAGAGCTATAAATTAGAGAAGAATGGACCAAAACTAGGCAACTAGGGTTCACAAAATTCACTTTCCTGAGTTTCAGAAATGATAATCTCAAGGTTCACGCACGGCTTCTTGAAAATCAAGGATTAGTCTGCAATTTGCACTGAAAAGGATGAAATTGATAAAGTGGAAGTTTTACGTTTTTCCACTTGAATATACGGAAAATTTTTCAAATTTTCGTATAGACGGTCATTTTGGAGAACAATTTTAAGAAAACTAACATACCTTCTAGACTTCCACGCACGGCAAATGGCAGACGAGTCTTTCCTTGAAAAGAATCCGTTTTGATTTCGAAAATTGGTCACGAGGAACCTTTACGTTTTTCAGTTTGAAAATTGTTAGTGTTAGTTTCATTTGAAAATTGCGCGTTCAGAGCTGGCAAGCAATTGTTTTCAGCCCCAGACATGAATAACAATACAACAACAACAACATCTTTATTGTACGTTGAATTTTCTTTGATACAAAATCAGTAAATAAGTTAATACATAAGAAAAGGTACGGACCTTCAGAAATAACTATTAAGAGTTAAAAATGCCTGAAGGTCAATAATTGCAGGATATAAAAATAAATTAGTGAAATAGATCAGAGGTACAATACACTCAAGAAGTAGAGCAAAACACGCACAAAGAACACACACTAACACACACAGAAAAACAAACACAGGCATAAACACAAAAAAACACACACACACACACAAAAACACCCACAGTATTAGAAAATACTGTGGTTGATTAAAGCGATTTATTAGAAAATAATTATAATATAATGTACATCATATAAATAAGCAAGATTATTGATTAGAAGCAAAGAAAATAGCATGTGAGAAAAAGATGTCTTAATAATCATTAAGAAGTTTGCTTTTTAGAACCTTTTTAAACTGACTCATAGACAGGGCTTTAACATTTTCTTCGATTAAATTCCAGATTTTTGGTCCTTGAAAGCGTATATCAAAAGTACCATAATTAGTTCGAGGTTTAGGTAAATAATAAGTTTGTCTGCAGGCCAAGCGAGTATTATAACTATGAATATTTTCAACTGGAATAAAATGTTATTTCTGACGAATAAGCTAGCGAATAAGGCTGAAATAAATATTTTACCGGCACGAGACACGGTCTGGCCTGGGCGTTGCCCAGGGCCTCATGGGTAGTACCGAGGGGGTATATAAAGGAAGTCTTGACAAGTGGTTTTCAGTCTAGGCCGCAGAATCACCCGTCCTCTTCTATTCAAGCAAAATTTTTACGTAACTCTATGCTTACTGACTCCAATCAAACAGAGGAAGTGGCTTCCCTAATCCAGTCATCCATCGAACATAACAACGCTAAGCTAATGGAGTCGTTTAAAAATCTGCTAAATGAGTCCGTTGTCAACCTTAAACGAGCCAGCGACGAATCATCAGAGAACCAATTGCGCGAAATAAAGAAGCTGAAACTCTGTGATTCACACAAATTCAAAAAGAAGGCCAACGAGGACCAGTTTCGGTTCAACCAGAAAGTAGCCGAAACTCTCGACTGTGCGAAAACAGCCGCGGTGAGGTCACAACTGGACAAAGTTAAATTCGCTTTGGAAGGTGAGAGGCTGCTCAACCAACGCCAATAACACATCCTTTTGGCTGACAAATCCGAATTTGGCTGGGCCACCGTGGAAGAATACAAACAGCACTATCTGGCCGAGGATTCCGACGACGAAAAACGTATCCATAGCGCCGAACGATGTGGCCGCACCACAGTCGCGGTTCTTCGAAAGAAAAAGTCTAATGCAATGGCCACTAAGAAGCGTAGTTCATCGTTTAATGTAGTCGCGCCTCCTAGCTCACGTCAACCACATACCGTTACCAGCCAGCCAGTTCCCGCGTTTCAACCTCGTCGTCCTTCGATCGGTACATGTTTCGCTTGCGGTAAGCCTGGCCACTGACGTTCTTCCTGCCCAGCAATGGCCGCCAAGCAGACAACGGCCTCGAAATGACTAGATGAGTCAACAGGTGTAGTCAATTCCTTTTATGATTATAGTGACTTAATTTTGTTGGCTGAGTTAAGTAGCGTATCCGACAGTGATTCAGATCTCTTTGCCTGTAACATTCCCTTGGAAGTTGATTTATCTGAAGGTTCATGCTGCTCTGGTGCTGATTTAACTGGCTGCTCTGTACGAGGAAAGCTAAATAAATGTTAAGATTTCTGGCGTAGCCTTGAGGTTTCCCAATTTGTTTTAAATGTAATTAGCGAAGGTTGTAAGATTCAGTTCTTCGACATGCCCACGCCATTCTAAAAAAGGAACAATGCTTCTGCACGGGCAAACCGCGATTTTGTGTCACAGGCCATTAAAGACCTACTTGGCCTTGACCTTGTTGAAGAGATTTTTAGCGTGCCAGACATTATCAATCCGCTTTCAGTTTCACGCGCAGCTTTGGAAAACAAAGGCTAATTTTGGATCTCAGACACGTTAACTCCTTTATTTACAAGCAGAAGTTCAAATGCGAAGACTGTCTTAGAGTTGCTACTGATATATTTGGCCCCGGCTTCCATCTGTTCAAATTTGATCTCAAATATGGATACCACCATATTGAAATTTTTCACGAGCATCGAAGATTTCTCGCGTTTGCATCCGTCAGTGAGACTTTGGCTCAGGAGTCTCAAGATATTTTCAGTTTTGCGTGCTTCCATTTGGGCTTTCTTCTGCTCCGTTTATTTTCACTAAAGTGCTAAACCCGCTACAAAAATCTTGGAGAAGTCGTGGAATTCCTATAGCTATTTTCCTGGATGACGGCCTTGGAGGCGGAAAGGACAATGTAACTGCGAAAGTCAACAGTTTAGTTGTCCATTCTGATGTTCTCAAGTCTGGTTTTGTTCCTAACGAAGTAAAGTCCCTCTGGGAACCCGTCCAAATCATTTCCTGGCTAGGGGTTATTTTGAATACTATCGACTGCACCGTAAAAGCGTCGGACGAACGCATCAACAAATTGACTTCAAGCCTTTCTGAGTTATCTAAGCTTCCGCTCTCGTGCAAAATTTCGGTCAAAGTGGTTGCTAGCGTTACCGGCCAGATTATTTCTCTCTCGACCTGCGTGGGTTCAGTTGCCCGCATCATGACTAGATTTTTGTTTTCGGTCGTTAATTCAGCTGCCTCTTGGGAGAGCAAAGTTGTCTTAACGGAAGAATCGTTTTCGGAAATTTATTTCTGGAGATTCAACGTCCAGTTTCCTAATGGAAAACAATGCTGGAAGACAGAAGCGCTCCCTTCTAAGGTCACGTACTCCGACGCCTCCAGCTCGGCCTGCGGTGCTTCCGTCCAAAACACCAACATGGTTTTCCATCAAAACTGGTCTCCAGCCGAAAGAGCTCTAAACTCCACTTGGAGAGAACTCAAAGCAGTGTGCCTCGCTCTGGAAACTTTTTCTAATCACCTTTCTGATTCTAGCGTCATTTGGTATTCCGACAATCAGAACGTAGAGTCCATACTCTTTAAAGGTTCCAGGAAACCTCACTTGCACGAGTTAGCTTTGCAGGTTTTTCAAATTTGTCTCGAGCACCGTATTTCCCTTGAAGTAAAGTGGAGCCCTAGGAACCTCAACTATCTATCTATCACGACAACTACTCAATTGATAATTCTATTTTTCAGGAGCTCGACGAGCTTTGGGGGCCACACACCGTCGATAGATTCGCCTGTTCGTATAACAGTAAACTACCCAGATTAAATTCTAGGTTCTATCAGCTTGGCTGCGAAGCAGTCGACGCCTTTTCCCAGCATTGTGGTCACGAAAACAACTGGCTCTGCCCACCAGTCTGCCTGCTAATTCGTATTTTCAGACACATGGAACTATGTAAAGCAACGGGAACCGTTGTCATACCATTGTGGAAATCGTCCCCCTTTTGGAATAAAGGGGATTAGTTTCTAAAGAAACTGTGGTGCTGCGTCGGTGGGGGAGTGAAACACGAAAATTTGGTTTATCAACGGAGTTGATAATGTAAATTGACCACCGTACAGGGATTCGATTAGCTGACGTTTCGAGCGTTAGCCCTTCGTCGGAGCGAATCGAGGAATTGTGGGTTGTGTATGGGTTATATACAGAAAATGGAGCTACGCTATTGGTGGTAACATAGTAACGTGAAAAACAGGAATAAATTAATTGAATGAAAAGCGCTCGTTG
Organism: Pachyseris speciosa; assembly: GCA_016490735.1. NCBI lineage: Eukaryota > Metazoa > Cnidaria > Anthozoa > Scleractinia > Pachyseridae > Pachyseris > Pachyseris speciosa. The sequence continues at coordinate 308,686 of JAEMWC010000630.1, forward strand.
ATACCGTGGGGATTAAGAGTGCCAATTTGAAAGATCAGTTTTTGCTCGAGATTTTTACGGCTTTCCGTGGAACCTTGATGAAGGGAAAGGCCGGAGATCGACATGTGTTGTTTGGAATGGTTAGGGAGATTAAAATGCCGAGCGACAGGTTTGGATGCGTCTTTGTCATCTTTCTCAACATCACGAAGATGTTCTCGGAATCGGTCACCTAGTCGTCTTCCTGTTTCGCCGATGTATAACTTATTGCATAATGTGCAGGTTATGCAATAGATAACATTTGCGGAGGTACACGTGAAACGATCAGTGATCTTAACAGATCGCTTAGGGCCCGATATTTTGTCAGTGTTTTGAATGAAAGGACAAGTTTTGCATCGCGAGCGCGCGCATTTAAAAGTGCCAGGTTGTTCAGTTGTTTTGAATGCGCTTTTAACTAGAAAGCTACCTACATTTTTGTCGCGTTTGAATGAAATCAGCGGTGGTTCCGAAAAGATTCTAGCAGTTTCTGGATCATTTTGCAGTATACTGTAGCTTACCCGGTCTCCCTTCTTAAAAGATACCTTGAAAAGTTCCAGATACCCCCAGAATCTCAAGAACTCATTTTTCGCCCTATTTCTAGAGGCAAAAGTTCTTTCAAGCTTATTTCCCCAGATAAACCTATCAGTTATGGTACTATTCGCGACGCATTTCGTCGGGATCTGCAAAGTATCAGGGTCGACCTCTCCAAGTTCGGGCTACACTCCTTACGTTCGGGAGGGGCCACCGCGGCAGCCAACAACGGGGTAAATGACAGGTTTTTTCAGAGGCACGGACGCTGGAGGCCAGTGCAGGCCAAAAACATCTATGTTGACGACGATTTGGACAAAAGGTTGGCAGTTACGAAGTTTCTTGGTCTTTGATAGTCTTGCGTAGTTTCTATGAATCAATTTTCTTTCCCTACATCGTCCGTCTCGACCAATACTTTGTCTCTAACAGAGGTCGGGTTGGTTCTCGCCACGCCCTCCCACAATAAACCTATTCGCTCAATATCGTGTGTTTGCTTTTTGTCGTGTAGTGGAGGTTATTTCTGACGAATAAGCTAGCGAATAAGGCTGAAATAAATATTTTACTGGCACGAGACACGGTCAGGCCTGGGCGCTTGTACCGAGGGGGTATATAAAGGAAGTCTTGACACGTGGTTTTCAGTCTAGGCCGCAGAATCACCCGTCGTCTTCTATTCAAGCAAAATTTTATTTTACTTTTATATTATTGTTATTTTTATGTTCGCATTTTCCATACCATTGTTATATCAATTTGACGGCTTTAACGACGGCTTTAACGATTTAACTAGTTCACTTCCTTATCTGTAAAGGCTCGTAGGATGGGCTATCAAATCTATAGATTTTTTTCAAATCTATAGATGTCACCACAAACAGTCCTTCTAAGGACTACACTAACCCGGACGGTCGTGCTTCACTTAGTTACAAATCTATAGAGCTGGGCCTTGGTTCCTACCCAGATTTCCTGCCAAGTTTTTTCCCACGCGGTTTTTCTGGCAGGTTTTTTCTGGCCTTTGTTCTAACTGCAGTTTCTTGTAAGCAGTTGCCCACTCTTGTAAGCTGCACACTAGGGACGCTTTCCATTCAACTAAAATTTTCGAGATTTCTGGTTCGAAATCGAATGGAACGGGCAAAGTTCCGGGAAAAGTTTCCGAAAATTTAGGAATACGTTTTGAGTGCACCCTCTTTGATGGAATTTCCAGAATTTCCGAAATTTTCGTGTTCCATTCGCGATAGATATCGGTTTTAGTCTCCCTACCGGACGTGAGCTCACGTGAACAAGTGGAAAAACCAATAAGCGGACGAAGCACCTTCAGCATGTCAATGCACGTGACCTAGAATTCTGGAACGTGGTCGGACGCTTTCCATTCGACCAGCGAAAATACCGAAAATTTGTACCGGTTATTTTTGCTCAATGGAAAGCGCCCTAGTAATACTGTATTTCACCACAATAAGATTGTCTGATTTCAGCTATATGCTGTAACTCCAAATACTGTACTACAATAGTACTAGTCGCCATTTTTCTGTATTTGTCATCTTTAAGAAAAGGCGCACTTTAGCATTAGTTTCAAATTCATGTTTGCTGGCCTCATTGTAGCGTAATTGCTCAGGCCCTGATGCCATGGGGTGTATCATAGTGATAAGTCACGAAGCATTATTGTTCTCCTATCATCAAATTAGCCTAGCCACGGCTAGTTTCAACCGGATTGCTCAGCGTAACTGCCCTAAATGTTTATCCCGCAAATCAAGTTCAGAAGAGCCAGTAGCTATCGGAATTGACGCCACGGTTTATTTTAGCGTAACTGCTCCAAGTTTATGATACTTGGTTTGGGAGTTCAGTTTACTCCTCAGTCAGCCTGGCGTTGGCCAATCTTGAATCCCAGCGTAACTGCTCAAGCATACGTCGCTTGATCAGGGTTTACTCATATCTATCTCATCCTTTCTGGTCTTTTCCTGCGCTTATAGTTGGACTCGATAACGTTAGAAATTTCGCCGCATTCCTGTAATCTGTACATTAAAAACCCGCAACTAAGAACCTACATTTTTGGGAAGTAGCCTAAACAGGTTCTTATATAAATGGTAGTTAACACAATTTTAGGCTACTTAGGTTCTTAAAATAGGTTCTTAATTCTGGAGAAAAGCAAATAAAACTCAGCTGCAAAACAAGATGGTTATTGGCCTATTTTCTATTTTCTGTTAAAAAAAACTCATTTTTACAGTAATGAGAATCTGCTTTTTTCTTCAAATAGGATTCTTGCACTGCAGCTGTAATGTACTAATATGATTTTAGAAAATAAGAACCTGTTTTCGATTTTTAGGCTAAATAGGTTCTTGTTTATAGGGGGTATAAAATCCAAATTTTAGGCTAACAGGTTCTTAATTTTCAGGTTCTTAGTTGCGGGTTTTAACTGTATCATACTAGAGTGTAAAGCTTCAATTCAGTTTGTTGTATGTTATATGAACAGGGGTCGGGTTGGTTCTCGCCACGCCCTCCCACAATAAACCTATTCACTCAATATCGTGTGCTTGCTTTTTGTCGTGTAGTGGAGGTAAAATTAGATCATTAAGAACCGATGGCAATTGATGATTATGAAACTTATACATAAAGATTGCAACAAAATATTTAACAAGATCACTAAATTTGACAATTTTTAGCTGTTTAAATATAGGACTTGAATGTTCATCGAACTTTGAAAAAGTAATAATTCGTAAAGCTTTCTTTTGCAAGACAACAATTGACTGAAGAGTGGTAGGATATGTGTTTCCCCAGGCAATTATCCCATAAATTAAGAAAGGGTAGATGAGTGCATAATAAAGATTTGCCAAACTAGAAATATCGAGGTAATAACGAAGTTTAGAGAGTATACCCACACTTTTTCTCACTTTTTTGGCAATATAATCAACTTGCTTTTACCAGTTCAAATTAGCATCAATCAAAATTCCCAAGTTCTTAATATAATATTCCCTGTTAAGAGGTCTGTTACTAATGCTTAACTGAAAGTCAAAAGTTATTTTCTTTGGGGTGGATAAAAAATCACAAAGTTAGATTTATCTACATTTAATGATAACTTATTTGCACATAACCATATGTGAATATTGTTTAATTCACTACTTATGCAAAGACAAAAGATCTTTATGCTTACAAAACAAATTAGCATCGTCAGCAAAGAGATGAAAATCAAAGAGATCAGAACAGAGGTAAAAATCATTTCTATAGAGTAGGAATAGCAACGGACCCAAAACAGATCCTTGGGGAATACCACAAGAGATTGGAAGAGGGTCTGAACTAACATTATTGATAGTCACAACTTGCCGGCGATCAGCTAAGGAAGATTTGAACCAGGTGAGAGCCACACCCCTGATACCATAGTATTGTAATTTATCAAGGAGAATCTTATGATTTACTGTGTCAAAAGCTTTGCTAAAATCTAAAAATATACCACAAGAGAAGTCCTTTCCATCAATTGCCCTTTGAATTTGATCAATAATTCTTAAAATTGCTTGATCAGTCGAGTGCTTGGCACGAAAGCCAAATTGTTCATCATAAAGAACCCTTTCTCTATCAAGAAAATTCAGTAATCTGTTGGACATAAGTTTCTCCAAAAGTCTATTAAATATAGATAAGAGAGAAATTGGTCGATAATTCGAGAGACAAGTTTGCGAATCTTTCTTATGGATTGGTATTACATTGGCTAACTTAAAACTATTAGGAACAATGCCTGTCTGAAAAGAAAGATTGAAGATTATCTCCAAAGGCTTAGATATAACTGCCTTGATTATCTTAAGAATATTAGATGGGATTCTATATGGTCCCGTGGCCTTGCCATTTTGGAGCTTAGAGATTTCTGTTTCAATCTCAAAGCAAGTAGTAGGAAAAATAAAGAAACCATTAAGGACAGGATTATTTAAATAATTCATAGGTGATTTATTTACAGACGGTATTGTATGAGCTAATTCACTGCCAATATTAGAGAAATACTTATTAAAGGCTTCAGCTATCTTTAGTTGATCTGTGATCTCAGAATCATCTAAAGTAATATTTGAGGTTTTCAAGGATGATTTTGGTTTAAATGAAACAATGCCTATTGCTGAAAACCACTCTGCTTTAAACAAAATATTCACAACTACCGCGAATTTTAAAATTGCCATAAGCATCAGTTGTTTTACTCAGGATCTACGGACAAAGCAATGATGGCGTGCGCGACCAATAAATACGATGGTGATCGGGAGCTCTTTTTAGAGCTCTTCAAAAACCCGATTCTTCCGATGTAATTAATTCCCATCGTGCCGCCATACGTAAATGTTACAAACCCTACCTACGATTTAACCGCGGTCAAACGTAAAAAATAAGAAAAGTCCTTTAAAGATAAGGTTTTTACGTTGAGAGCTCAAAGATGATGAGTCTTTCATCAGTCTGTGAGTTTACTAAATCATTTCATGAATTACTAAAACAGTTTTAAAGTTTTTTTTAAAGCGAAGAATGTGGAAACTGTTCGGCGCGGTGTGTTTTTTGTTTTCTGTTTCAATGCGTGACTTCAGGAAAACCGATCCACCTTATTGTTCCTAAAACGTTTTTAGTAATTCATAAAATGATTTAGTAAACTCAGAGACTGAAGAAAAACTTATCATCTTTGAGCTCTCAACGTAAAAACCTTATCTCTTAAGGACTTTTCTTACTTTTTTACGTTTGACCGCGGTTAAACCTACGATTTGCAACTGAACGGAGAAAGTATATGGAAAGGGAGGGACGTTTTCGGGAAAACGGCGATTTTGTGCAACCTTTTGAAAATAAACATCTTTCCCAATGAAAATGGAAGTCTTTAGTAAAATTCACCCACCGTTTCACATGACTGCTTTCATAAAGAACACCGAAGCAGAAGCAACGAGCTAAAAGCTTGCCGTTCGTTCATTTACACAATCACCTGTGAAGCTTTTGCGCGCATTCAGCTGTTAAACGTAACAAAGCAGGCCGCATCATGCAACCCAACTGACCAGCGAGCTCGCGCAAATTGAAACGATAAGTTTATTTTCTGTGCTTTCCCTTCTTTTCTCAAAAAATATAAGAACCCGAATTGTAAAATTGGCCGAAGAACAAAACGGCTACAAATTGCGCATGCTTTGAACATGATTATCGCTCCCGCCGAAGCAGTAAAAATCTAACGTATTTGAGACTTTCTAATACTGTCTAAAATCAGAAATGGATGAACCCGAGTCTCCGCTTCCACATCAACCGCCACCGCCACCCCCACTGAAGCGACAAAATGCCATTTTGGGTGAAAAGCTTCCAGAAGCTTTGGTCTCAAACGACAGTGTTGACTGATATTCAGTCACTTTTGGGAGGCCTTTGGGCCTCCCTCCTATCCAAGCAACGAGAATGAAACCGTGCCGAGCAGAGTTAAAGGAAAACAGACCATGCAAAGACATATAACGCCCGCGAACTTAAGTAGACAATGTACGGCGCAAGGCAATGTGTTTTGCCAAAACAAACCGTAAATCGGCTCGAGCGAGTACAATCCTACCCAAGCTCTCTCTTTATAATTTGCAATCCCAGAATAAAGGGAGCTTTATTCCCAAGAGTGCGATCTAAGAACGACGGTTAATAATTTTAAAAGAAACTTCAGCGAGCGCGAACCAGAATTCAAAATGGCGTTTCGTTTGTCGAAACAAAGCACTTGTCATTTCTTACTATCAACCGAACTTTGTAAACCCAAGGATTTTTGACACAAACGATGAGAACCCGGACTACCCGCACGGGAACCAACTAGCGTACAATAATATTTTGCTGGGAGTTATGAGTAGCTAGATTGAAGGCACGGATGTTGCTTCTGTTACATAAATCTTTCTTACTAGTTTTCTTTTTTTACTTTTCCAGGCTGTTGCCGGGTGTGAGTTTGTGAAAGCGGCAAATTTATTTTAAGATGTGCGAATAACCTAAACAATAGCTAACACAATAGCACCAAAGTTCATTGTTTAGATGACCCGCCCCCTTCAAGTTGAAGAGCAGAAGCTAAATTCCCTGCGGAAAATAGTGCGCGTTTATCATAACCGTCTTAACCAGTGAGACTCCTGCCTCTCATGCTCATTTAAAAATAAAAACGCAATATGACATACCTAAGATATTTCGTCAACTGTAAGTAAATGTCCCGAGATGGCGCGATGGCGTAAAAACGAAATGAAAACAGCGACAACGTTAATTGAAAACAAAATAAAAGAAAAAAAACGGTACTGCTACCTCTGGACGCGTTGCTTGAGCGTCGTACCGTCACGATGAAGCCCAAGATTTCGACATGCGCATCGCTTATACCGGCCTGGAGTGCTTGGTCCTTCGCTGCATCTTTCAGATAACTGTAAGCAGTGAGGGAGAGAAGGGTCGGCCCCTAGACCGTACGTGACAAATCCCTTTCTTACTTGCAGTTCGGAACCGCTCCACGCTTATATATAAGATTTCGGTCGATATATATACCACGATGTATTCACTGAGTTCTCCATATGGTACGCAACTGCGTACATGGAGGTTACGCATGCGCATTTGCTAAAGATTCATTCTTTGCTTTGGTAGGTTCGGTAACCGAACAGTTCGATCAGTAACTTCGAACTAGAAGCGTACAACTTCCATACTAAGCCCATGTCAAGGTATTTTTACAAACCGATCTATTTTTAGACTATCTTTTCCCTCAAAAAAGGGCAGCGAGGATAGCAAAGGCAACGAGAGCGCCACAAAACGAGTTTTAATGAGCGAAAACAAAGGCTCTGCAGGTGCAGATTCTTCTGGTCATCGGGGCTCCTGCGATATTGGCGGTTAATTTAATCTAAAAATAAATTGGTCCGTGAAAACGTCATGACAGGAATAAAGGGCAGTTGTATGCTCCTAGTGATGGGCTCCTGGTACTGGTCAGTGTGTGCAGCCTTTCCGTAGATACTGGTAGAGAGGAACCCATCTGAATATCTGAAACTGACTACACAATCACCTTTCTTGACACGTTGGTCGATAGAGATTCTTAGATTTTTGTCTCTGGATTTGAGAAGCAGCAATCTTCCCTGTCCATAGACACCAAGATATCATACACGTGATGGGGAACCACGGTACGATTTTAGCTACCCTTTGGTCTGGAGAACAAATTTAGTGTCTCCAAACCTTTTCTATAATCATACATTAGTTAATGGTGGAGATCCTTTGCTAGAAATCAAGTCAGGCAAATGACCAAAAAACAATTGGTCATTTAATTCACTGAATGCAGAGCGAAAACTGCTTGATACCTGACGTGTACGATTGGTCGCTCTGAGTTCGAGATTGAAGAAGATTACCACAAGCACAAATTTCTCTAAAAATAAACCTATAGTTATTTCCTCCTCGCACGGTCTAATATAACCTTTGTTAAACGGTTTTTCGTAAGAAGAGCAACATAGTTTATATCGGAGCAATGCTATACGAGGTTAGCGACAAATGACAACATGGATTGATGAAGGTTTTCTTTATTCAAATGAAGTATTCCTTGGAAGGCTTTGAGTAGGATGCTGAGAATCCAGTGAACGTGTGGGGTACACATCCAGCTCCATCTGGTTAATACGTGACTGGAACTTCTGATACGACTCCTCTAATTCCTGCAATAATAACAAACTTCACAGTCAGCACAAGTACTGCAGACTTCGCTACACCTCGAGCCCAGGAGTTTATCCTCGCGGGCGAAAAAACGGAGGAAGGGAGGAGATTCAGACCCCGCCGAGGGGCCACCAAGAATGGAATGGAAGAGCCAAGGACTTCGAGGCTAAAACGTTAGTTCACTAGGGGATTCAGGAGAGGATCACAGACAGACTATCACTGGCAGACGCTGGTGTCACAACCAAACGCTGGACACTAAAAGCTACATTCTGACCTAGCTCTCCCGACTGTCAATCTATGAACGGAAAACAATTCCTCTAATTGCTTTCTTGACCTGCCCTGTACCTAAGTAATTTCCCTTCGTCAAAGGTTTAAAATGTGCTTGTTGGAAACCGTGTTCGAGATTGTGGAAGGGCACGGCATGTTACTAGGCTGCTCTGAGACTTCTTTTTTGCCGATTGCTGTCCACCAGAAAATGAATCATCTTTTTAGATTTGTCATGGGCCTTTATTGTATCTTACGAATATGTTAGATTACATTTGCTTCCTATTTGGGGTTTTCATTAGTTGCATTATGTTCCCTAAAGCGGGACGAGCTTCCTAGCAGAACTACAAACAAACCGCAACACTACTAACCTTGGCTTCTGTTTCCAGACGATCAAACAGCGCTTTGCTTTGTGCTATCATAGCCATTGTGCTACTCGTTTCATCCATGTTGCTATCAGTGTCGGTTGGTAATCTGTGGCGCTCATCCTGGGATTCCGGTATTTCCACAGGGGACTCCACGTCACTTGGTAACGTTTCGGTGCTGCTGGTTAGTCACCGTGAAAATGATATTAAACAGCGACTGATAAAAATATTTCTTTATTTTAGGCAAACAACAAATTCAGTAAACTTTCTGGTCGACGTCAACTTGAAGAAAAACAAGAGGATACATCAAAAGTTACCTCATAGTTATTCCCTCAAATAAAATCTATCAACGATTTATGAATGTTCTTGAAAAGGACGTTACTATTAAAACGATGCGGTTATTTTAGATAAAACATTGCACGAAGCACGTTACTTAATTTCAGTTCTTTACTTTTATACAGACAGAACGAACCAAGGCAAAGTTTGCAGGATCACGAAAATGCATTGATACAAGCATAATGAAACAGGGATAACAACAAACAAAAATAGTATTCTCTTGACTTACTGAGGAATAGAGTTAGCTCTTCTTCTATCAAGCTCCATGTCAAGCACTGGTGAAATGTAAGAGGACTTAAGTACACATCAAATAACGGGGAAGTGATGTATGAAGGAAGCATGACAATAACGGTTGGTAGAGTGCTTTGAGACCCGGGTTGACTGAACAAAAATATGTTAAGATATATATACAGGGTTCGTACTCTTTGTTGGACTAAAAATTCAAGGACTTTTGAAGGACATTCCAGGGCACAATTCCAATTTTTCAAGCACTCCATGTAGTAAAAAAATGCCTTTAGAATGTGATACTAGACGATCGGGTTTAAGGGATAACTGCCAGATTTGTTCAAGTCTAAGTCTTTTCTAGTTCTTCCACTAAGTGGAAACAGTAAAAAAGCAAATTTCAAGGTTTTTCAAGGACCCAATGTACTTTTCACTGACTTTCAAGGCCTGGAATTTTGATTTTCAAATTCAAGCACTTTCAAGGAATTTCAAGGTGCGTGCGAACCCTGTATATAGTTTCATTTCATTCCACGCTATTCGTACTTCAAGCGCACTTCATTCCTAACTATAAAGCAGTTCATAATAAAGTAATAATTGATATGGCAACGAGAGTGACTACAATGAATCAGGATACGAAAATTGTCTTACGATCACTGAAGCATGCTGAAAAGCAACAAAAGAAGGTTTAAAATGGGGATTATACCAGAAAAAGCTTCACCTACCTTGCTGAGTTTGTTGTAAAGTAAGTTTTAAATCGGCCACTTCTTGGGTGAGAGCAGAGTAACTCGTCAGCAACTCTTCATAAAGATGTTGATATTTTTGTCTCTTCTCACTCTATAAACAAAGTAAAATAGCTGTGATATTGTTCAATGTAAATGGTAGGATCCTAATTGTCATATAACAAGAAATGCAATGAACATCAACGTAATGCCACGACCCAGTATCAGCTGAGTTATAGAAAGGGAACATCTGTCCGTCAGACGCTGAAAGATCGTCGGGGCTTCACGTAACCCTGAGGGCACAGTAGCAAACGCACAAAACCCAAATGAAGAAAATAGATGAAAGACAATTCATACCCTCTTGTGTGATCAAGAAACGGAAATATAATTACCACTGCGCAGTTTGTTAGGGATTTCGCATGCTGTTACAGTATACACGCAAGAGACGTCATGCGACTGCGTCTACGCAAAACTTTGTCATGTGACGTACTCAGAAAGAAAGTTCTATCCATTTTACAGTCAAAAAAATATTTTTTTCGGTTTGCAGCCGTTTGCAGTTGTAAACTAAAACCAAAGCGAAAGTGTTATCACCTACTGTTGGACATAAAAACGCAAAACGGATTTTTAATGATACCTCATCCTCTAGCCTGGATTCCATTTTCTTTTTCGATTCTTTCCAAGACTTTTCTTTTGATTTGTTGTTCTTATCCATCTGTTTAAGTTCTTCACGTAAACGTTGCTATTGAAAAAAAAGTTCATTAAAAGCCCTTAGTTCGGCAAAACAAACACACCATTAACGAGTTATTAATACGCTTCCCAGTTAAGGTAATGAGCCATAAACAGGAATGTGCCACAACAAAGGGTATGGTTTTGGAGCCATATTGGTCTGAAATTAGGTCATAGATGATGTTACTTTACTCTGCAATTGCCACATGGTTTTATCTTCTAGATGAAATGGGGTATGGTTACTAAGGAAACCACAGGGGGTGCCAAAATCAAAAAGGAGGCAAACAGAAGTAATTGAGAATATCATACGAAAAGCTATGAACGGCTTTCCGTTTTGGATACGCAAACATCAACTCGGAAAACGCGTATATAAAAGAAATGGTCTAAAATACAATGTAAGAACCAGGCAGCAAAACCCTCAACAAAACTACCCATGTGGGGCAATGAAACTTCTAAATCCCTGTGGGGAATCTAAAACATTATAGATATATAGTACAAACCACTTAAGTACCTGGAGACTCTGGGGAAGCTATACCGTTTGCTAGCTTCACATGGTCAGCGATATCAAAAGCGTCGGGGGAGAGGGTTATAGGAGAGAAGTGGTAAATGTGAATCTCGGAATCAATACACAGCGAAAGTAAGTTTTAAAGACCATGACTATTTTAAAGGGTTCATACCAGGTCTACTTCAGACTCCACTGACTTCTCTGTTAATTCCTTGATTATTCTATGGTTTCCTTCGAAATTAACACAGCAAAAAGCCAAAAATTTATATATACAAAAAAACAACAACAACAACGAAACAGATAAACAGACGAAACGTTCTACCCAATTACCTTTCTGCTCCTCTTCTGATTTCAGCAAATTTCTATAAAAGAACACAAGATTTACCATAAAAGTAAATGTAAATGACGCAAGCATAAAAGGAACAAGTACATCATGGCAAATGTAAATTTCTTGCCTTTGTAATGTTGCATTCTCCTGGCACAGAGTCACCTCTCTATCCTTCACAGCTTTGTAATCCTTACAATATAAACAAAGCAACATTCTTACTACACGAACATTTGTGCGAGGTTTGTTTCTCAGTTATAACTGCACAAAAGTTTAATAGCTAAATACAGATTTTCATAGCTGAGTATCAATATAGCAGCAGCAGCTGTAGAAGTAGCAGTGGCCGTGGATTCATTTATTAGCCGGGAAAGATTAATACCAACTTGCGTTACATTAGTTTACGGCATTGGCATTGGCAGTGGCAGTGGCAGTGGCAGTGGTAGTTGTAGTGGCAGTTGCAGTCTGATTCAAATACCGTACTCCATTACAACGCAAAGCAGACTTGTTACCATTGCCCTCATATGTTTTGTGCATACACCACAGTAAAAAAATGCTTTAAGGCAATTCCCTTGGAAATGACGTACTATCCAGATTTTTTTCAAACTTGGCATAATCTATGCAACTGTATGCAACAACTGTATGCAACAACTGTATGCAACCACGAGACAACGAATCAAAACAAGGGCAAAACAAACGAAAAGTCACTTCACTTGACAATGCAGCCATACAGTACTCTTGGAAACGTCAATGAATAAGTTGCCTTATCCCTCACGTTACCTCGCTTAGTCTCTGAACTGTGGAGTCCTTTTGCTGTAGAGTTGAAGCGAGCTGCAGCTTGTTGTTTTGAAGCTGTACCTGCCAGTGAGAGGAAGGAACTCTTAAACAGTGCAAGGATTAATACAACAACCATAATCTCTCCCTCTTTTTTTTTTTCTGAACGAAGACAAAATGGTGCTACTGTCGGAGTCAATAAGTAAGAGCGATGCGGGTCACTTTTTCAGGAAGTTGTAAAGTGCCACTATGTTTCAAGAATCACGCCAAAAACGTTACAAGCGGGTTTATGGGGAAAAAGCGCTCAAAATTAGGAACCATTTCACAATACTTTCGTTTTCTGAGTGTGCTTCTCTAATAAATCGAGAACCTTTGATGTACAACTGTATCGCTATTCTAAATACGCACACCTGATCTACAATGAGTATTATTTCTCATTTTCAAGTGTAACACGCTGGTTACTTGTTTTCATTATTTCGCGACCCCCGCATCTTTGAAGCACTTTTAGTCATTCAGAAATCTAGACGTGAAAATAATGAAGCTGGTTCTGTATGATTGAAGACGTTTTAAAACATAGGCCTACGATTGCTTTCATCGTATCTTTTTATGGCAAACGCACATTAAACATTAATTGTTCTAAAATATATTGGATTAAAACTTTTCATAACGAATAAATCAGAAGTCTTTTTCTTCGATTCATTTATTAGCCGGGAAAGATTAATACCAACTTGCTTTACATTAGTTTACGGCCAAATTACGACAATGTTTAACAATTATTGGACGAGGTTGAGCGAAATATCGTGATTTGTCAGTAGGGAGCAGATCAATTACTTGCCGACGCCGAAGGCTGAGGCAAATAATTGATCTGCGAGACACTGGCAAATCACGATATTTTGTGAAAACGTAGTTCAATAATAGTTTCATCATTCGATTACCGAGCTTGTTTTTCATAATTATTTTCGGAAGCGTGAAACGATCCGCTATTTTACACTGAATTTGAAGAGCATGGACGCGTGGACACATGCAACTACGCATGAGCAGAATACTATTTGCAGCAAAATCACAATTGGACGGTAATGCGCACGAGCAGACCATTATTTGTAGGTCACGTGGTAGGTTCTGGGCCAATGAAAAGGAAGGGAAAAAGTAATAAATGATAAAATGTATTATGTGCATTGACTATTTCACCAGCAGCAAGACAAAAGGCAGACATGCTTTACTTGTTAGCGTACCTGTAACTCTTTTAACTTGTCTTTTGTTCTCTGCAACTCGTTGGAAGCATTCATATAAACACTTTTCTGTCTTTCAAAACCATCTATGTCGTCTGAAAAATAAAACGAGCACCATTATTCAGTTCACCCGTGTTTGTCGTGGTTTATTCCAAGTGAACGAGTATGCGAAAGATGAAATGGTTGTAGACCATATGAAACAAAAATAATTTGGGACGGCCTCACTCTCTGGCACTGACTGCTTGAATAATTTGCTTAACCCATTTTTAACACGAACAGCTGAAATGTGAGTGTACAAGACAACTTCCTATAAATAATTCAAAACCGAGAATAAGAATCATACAGAAGGACAACGTTTGGGCCTTACCCTTTTTCAACGCACAAATGGACCATGTTTTAATCTGACTGAAGGCAAAATTTGTTGTTACGATTGTTATCATCATTATCACCATCATCAGTTCATGATGATGACGATGGCGATGGCGATGATGATGACGACGACGACGATGATGATGACGACGACGACGATGATGATGATGATGATGACGGTGATGACGATGACGATGACTTTATTTGTGTCAACCTTAATAGCAGTTTCCCACAAAGTAAGGACACTAACCTACACTAACAAGAAATATATATGTATACCTACTACAAACCATTACTTACTCTTTGGTGATCCATGAAAGTTCAGTGCACTTAAGGGGGAACTTAACCTAAACACCGTTTTTGCGTCGCTTGACATGGATTTGACGTTAATATCTCGTTCGCGTTTCAAGCAATCCAGATCCCTATGCTCATTCCACGAAGCTGTATTGTGGGATATTTTGTGAAATTTTTGGTGATTTTTGGGCATATTTGGGAAGAAATAATTTTTCTAGAAGGATTTGTTAAATTTAGGGAAATAGGGAATATTGAAGATTTAATGAAGGTTTAAAATTGGAATTTTAAGTGCAAATTAGTAGATGGACACCAAAACAGTTCCCCAGCAACCTTCAGTGCCCTTGTGGGATGTCAACTGGTGGTGTTTCAAAACATTTTTGTACATTTTAATCCCTTCTTTAAACTCCTTAAAATTTCACTCCAATTCACCTTAAGTCCCACCTTAATTGTACATTTTCTTTCCTACTAAATCACAGATAATGTCTCGTGCACTTACGTTGTAACTGTTTTTCTTTAAGCTCTAGATTTCGTCTTCTTTCTTGAAATTCGTCCTCGCATTTTAGTCTGTGTCTGTGAAAATAATTACACTGCATCAGCCGAAGGACATCAACAACATTTTTCATTTAAAACTTACTTCCTCTCAATTTCCATAAAACGTTTCATAATTCTTGTTCGGCCCGCAAACAAACAAGAGATCAATTAGTTTGCCATTTATCTTTGATTCCAAACAAGACCAAACTGACACGAAACAATTCTGATCGTCAGGATGGAATTCTTTCATATTTGTGAAAGTATTCCTAATTCGTGAGAATGAATATATGAAAATCATATATATAAAATGCGGGTTAACAAAACATCGTATTTGTAGCTCATTTTACAATTTCATTCTGTGGACCTCGCAAACTGGAAGAAGTGACCGAAAATATTATTTCTGCAAACACTTGTGAAATCCTGAGCAAATGACGGAGAGTTGGATGGGGTGGGGTACCTTGAACAAGCCTTAAGAGCTTGGTACCGTTGCAAAGCGCAATACGGAGACAAGAACACTAGATATTTTGACCCTAACGCTAACCCTAGCCCTAGCCCTAGCCCTAACCCTAATTCTAACTCTAACCGTAACCTAACCCTAATTCTAACCCTGACTATAACCTAACCCTAACCCATCAATCCAGCCTTACACCAAGCCTCAGAATTTCAACCCTAAAGCCAAAACAACACCTCTAGCCCTAAAATCCCCATTCTAAGCCTATGCTTAAGCTAAGCCATCGCGTTTAGTATTTGGCATCAAAAGTACCGGTCACGTGACCCCATGGGATTTGGGAAAGTTGCAAGTTTTCAAGCACTAGTCTATGTAAACTGCAGAGCCGGAGAAGAATGAGTTTAAGAATGAATATATGATTTTCATATATTCATTCTGACATATTCATCGCTCACGGGTATATTACGAACCAACAAAATGACCAGCTCCAAGTTGGCTCGTTAATTCCGTTGGTAGAGCACTGCACCCGTATCGCAGAGGTCGTGGGTTCGACTCCCGTACAGGCCTGATTATTTTAGGCTTTATTTTCACTATTGCTTAAGTAGTGAAATGAACAAATGATCCTCGCAGTTGTGAACGCAATTTATGCAATTGCGTAATGAAACCTGAAAAAAATTCAGGATTTCAACCGTGACCTCGCGATACCGGTGCACTGCTCTACCAACAGAGCTATGAAGCCACTGACGCTGGGAGCAGGTCAATTATGGGTTCATATGTTCCCGTGAAAGAAATGAGTGTGAATGATATATGAAATAAATATATATAAACTGCGGAAATGAAATGAACAATTGATCCTGGCAGTTGTGAACGCAATTTATGCTTAAGTCGTGTTCATAACTGCGATGATCATTCACATATTCATTATTTCTAATTCATTTCGTATGCTTCTTTTCAAATAGCTTTTCAGTACAGCTTGTAACTGACAAGTATGGAAGTTTCCTTCGAAATTTTAAAAAGTTGCCAAACTATTCTGAAAGAAGTATAATTATGATTATCGAGCGCGCTTGTTCACCAACTGATCGTAGGGTAGGGTGGCTGAGCGGTTAGAGCACTGGACTTGCAATGCGGAGGCCCTGGGTCCTGCTCTAGCTCAGCCACTTGTAAATAGCCAACTGGTTCGCCTCCTGCCAGTTGGGATTCTTAACCTGTTATGTTTATTTAAATTATTTGTTTGATACACACACACACACACAAACACACAAACACACACACACAAACACACAGACACAGACACACAGACACAGACACAGACACACACACACACACACATAAACTTTATTTTTTCTCGAATTTAAGAGTAGCTATTATAAAAGCTAATGTTTCCGAGAAAATAAAAACAAAAGAAGTCAACAAAACATACGATAACTTATAAACTACAATTCTGTACAATATTTACAATTAATGGCTAAAATAAAATAAATCTGTGTACAAAATTATAAAAACAATATGAGCAGAAATTACAAAATTTACCAAATTTACATTAAGTTAAGGCTACCTAATGCATTTTTAAAGTCATTAAAGTTAGCAGTTCGAACAAAGTCCGGCAGTGAGTTCCATTGTTTAGCGGCATGATAAGAAAAGGAGCGAAGGCCATAAGCAGTAGTTTTAGGTACAGGGAGTGTCAGAATGTAGTTACCGCGTAAGTTATAGGAAGTAGTACGAAGAGTAAACATATTCCTCATGTAGATAGGATATTTAGTTAAAAATATACTTTTGTAGAGTAAAATTAACATATTGTGTATACGTCTTTTATATAGAGAAACAAGGTTAACTTTGTCCAATAAGTTGTTATATGTAGATTCGAAATCATCTAGCATGAACCTAAGAATCCTTTTATTGAGAGCTTCTGTTTTCTCGGTATTTCGCGCGCCGCAGAAATGCCACACCGATGAACAATAGTGAAAGTGCGGCAAGATAAAGGCCTTATACAGTTTAACCAAAGTGGCCTTGGAGATCAGTTTTCTAAATCTTAATTTTAACTGATTATTGACCTTTTTGCAAACCGAAGATACGTGTTTATCAAACTGAAGTTTGTTGTCAATGTTCATACCAAATATGTCGTTTGACTCGTTGACTGGAAAACAGAAAGTATACTCCGTATCACCAAGGATCAAGGCCTGATGTTTAGTTTCGTTGACAATCATTCCGTTTACATTGTACCACTGATTTGCTGTTTCTACTTCCTTACACAAGCATTTTTCTAGTGCCACCGGATCCCTGTCTGAGTAATAAATTTGATGGTCGTCAGCATAAGCGTTAAGCTTAGCTCTCTTTTTATGATAGAAAAGATCGTTTATATATATATTAAAAAGAATGGGGCCTAAAACACTACCCTGAGGCACTCCGCGCTTAACAGTCTCCCACGACGAGAAAGTGTCACCAATCTTCACCCGCTGTTGTCGATTTGACAGATAGTCTCTTAACAGGGCACAACTATCCTCGTCTAATCCGTAGGCTTTGAGTTTGGCTAATAGCAGGGGGTGCTGTATAACGTCAAAGGCCTTTGACAAATCCATAGACACTATCCCCACAAGTTGTCCATCATCACGCATAGACCTCCACTCTTCTGTCATTCTTAATAACGATGTCTCACAGCTGTGAAACTTTCTATACGAGCTTATAAAATCAGACAAAATAGAAGTGTAGAAGTCATTTAGCTGTGCGGCTAAAATCCTCTCATAAATATTGTTAATTGCTGGCAAAACTGTGACCGGCCTGTAGTTTGCCTTACTCGATTCGTCATCTTTTTTAAATAGTGCAGTGACTTGTCCCATTTTCCACGAGGCTGGATATCTACACTGATCGACAGAGGAGTTAATGATATTAGCTATTGGCCCAGCAATCACAGCCGCCGATTCTTTAAGTACCGTATTTCCTCGAATAAACGCCGCCCTCGAATAAACGCCGCCCTCAAATAAACGCCGCACCTGAGAGCCAAAATATTAATAAACGCCGCCCTCGAATAAACGCCGCACCCCTGGGTGCGGCGTTTATTCGAATATTTAACAAAAAATATTGAGCTGTGTTCATGAATGGCAAGAATGCTCGGATGATTTGCATAATCCTGTCCATAGTCCTCTTCACCTACTTGGGCAGCGCAATCGGCAATTTGAACAAAGTAATTATTGAATAAATCAGCAATTTCCTTCTTATCACTAACAACAATATCATTCTCCTTTAAAATAATGTCGTTTGCTTGTTTTGTCTTAAAATTCAAAAAGGGGCGGTTAACAGCCCAAAACTCGCGCGGATTTGATGTATGGATTTGGCTTTGGGCGGGGAAAGGTAAGCTGTCGCAGGGTGACTGCACTTTACACTGTTTACCTCAAGTGTAAACTAGCTTGTTTTCATTTTGAACTCCGATTCTCACTTAACATTTACATGATTATGGTTCTTTATCATGAGTCACCTTTTAATTTCTTCTTCGAGTCTTCTATGATAGTTAGCCTCGGCTTCCTCCAGTAGGGACTTCTTTATTTTGAGTTCCTCGGACAAAACTTTGATTCGCTCTTCTTCAAGTTGTAAATTTCTGTGGTGAAGCACATCAGAATCATGTGGTAGTTACAAGAAATGAATAATGTTGGTACACTGCGATGTTAAGAGGCTTAACTAAAAACACTAAAAACTGCACATGTAATGAAATGTGATTATCTTGAAACCTTGTTGGTAAACTTGTAGTCAAATACTCATACTACCAGGCTTCCTTACTTTGTCTTCATTTGGTGGTTCAAGTCTACTTCTGATTCACGTTCCTTCAGGGACAGCATTCCTTCCAGGAGTTTCTGTCGCTGCGTATATGCTTCTTCATCTTGAAGCTGTGCAAATATAAAGACGCCACAGTCATAATTAGGAATTGTAATCCTCCTTACGTTACGCAAATATCTCTCATCGGCCAAAGTCTTACTTTCTCCATTAAGTGGTTCTAAAAGAGGATTATAAATAACAACTGCTTAAGGTGGCTCAAAATGGTTTCGTAATTTTTAAACACCAACTCTTTGATGGATTGATACTCTCAAAATTTTTATTTCGTTTTTTTGAACATGGAATAAAAAAATTTCCCAATTATTTCTCAACAATTTGCGATCAATTTTTTGACATATAAGGTTACCATAGCAACAGTACAGCCTCTTAGAAACACCCTAAAGTTTGGTTTTATGTGCCTATAACTGAAAAACGAGTCCGGTGACCCCCGATTTTTATTATTGAATTGCAATCTGCATATGAAGATTCATCTTTCTGCAAAGTTTCAAAAAAAATCTGTACATGGGGTTCAGAGTCACGTTAATTTTTGGGAATTTTTTTGATACCATGTTCAAGAAAGCAAACAAAAAGTTGTGGGAGAAAAGCACAGAAGCTGCACGAGAGCGAAGGCAACAACGCACAAAAACGTAGCAAGAACGCAAAGAAACATGAGCGCCCCTGCAAATCCACCCGCATAAAAAGCTCAGCGCGCGTGCCCACCGCGAACCGCCACTGACTGCATTGGCTCGAGTTTAACTTAGCCTTAATTACATTCAGCCACATAAAATGCATAAACGGGTAAAGGTGATGCGAAACAGACTACCTAACGCACCTGTTTTTGGTTGCCTAGAAGTTGCAATTTTTCTCTTTCATTTGCCTTCAATTTCTCCGCCTTCACTGCAAATTCGTCTTCAAGCTAGAGAAAGTAACACATGTTCATCACTCACGCGGGTATATTACGAATCAACAAAATGATCAGCTCCCAGTTGGCCTGTTAGCTCAGTTGGTACTAGCACTGCACCGGTATCGGAGAGGTCACAGGTTTGAATCCCTTGCAAGCCTGAAATTTTTAGGCTTTATTTTCACTACTGCTTAAATAGTGTTCATAACTGCGATGATCACATATTCAAATGTAAGTCGGTTACGTAATGGTTCTGCTGTAGTAATAACAACTGATTGAGAATACAGCTATGCGGTTTCAGTATCGATTAAAAGTTTATTGTAACATGAGGGACCGCATTCCATACAGAGTGAGGTGACAATTTGTTATCGAAGCAGTGTACCGTATAGTTTCGAAAGTAACGACCCTCGTTACTTTCGGATGTAGCAGCCTTTTGCTATCGCTGCTTTTGGAGGGACGCTACTTTCAGGTAGCTAAAAGGTGTACCGTACATGGGCCGTTCGAAGTTAATAAAATCGCGACAAATGTGAAAATATACACACTTTTTGTTTAGAGAAAGTCGTTACATGTTATTGTTTCGAATAACAATTCGAAAGAATCAGCCTTTGAATAATCTACATTAGCAACAGCCAGTTCCCATTAATACCAGTAATATTATTTTGAACTGTTGGAGTTAGTCGTTGCAGGCTTTCCTTCAAATCTGTCCTCACTTATGAGGTCGCTACTTTCGGAGGGTCGTTATTTTCGAGGGGTAATACCTTATTGTATACTATGAGCAGAAGTCAAGACGTAAAGTAAATTATCAGTTTATGATTCTTCCCCTCCACATTTCTAAACTGTGTACTAAAAATGTTATAAAAAGCCGAGGTGTCCGAAAATAGGGCAACATACTGTACAGTATAATATATACCACACCTTCAGACATGTGTACAACAATTCTGCATTTCGTTGTAAAAACGAAACAAATCCCTTACGTTTGTTCTTTTCGTGGCTGAGCTACGCTCCGTTTAGGCCGGAAGATTTAAGTTTTCGTCGAGGTTAGTAAAATTTGTTTCTTATTGAATGTGAGCTAGTTTTATCACGCGTCGAATTATATCTTCTCAATTAAGCTGTCTGTTCTCGCAAAATGCGCGATAGATTGTATCTGTTTTGCGACATATGTGAAGCTGAAAGGACTAGGGTTTTTTTTCAGCATATAAGAATTTTTCCGTTTGCAGTTTCGTATCTCCGAGTGAGACTATTCTAAAGAGACTTTGTGCAACATATCCTTTCTTGAGTCCACTAAGTGATACAATTACAATCACTCTGCTGCTACTCAATGCACTACAGCAAACAAAAGGTACCTATCTTGCGCTCACGACTACGTAGTAGTACTGCTGTTTATTCATTATCTTCACATTACAGATGGATACCTGCTTTCTTATGCGTTGAACTTCTCTTCGATGTTTTTCTTTCTCTTCAAGCCTCACTTTCGCTATTTCTGTAGCCTTCAAGTAATCAAGCTAAAAAAGATAACTGGCATCACTTATGCGACAGATGTAGACTGTGAGACCCCCCCCCCCTCCTCCCCTCTCCGGGAGTACTCCCTTATATGGGCTATATAGGTATGTGCGGCCCCAAAGGATACTAGTCTTGAATTGGGTATGTTTTTAGAAGAAGCTACTTCTTCATCATTGGGCGAGAGGACCATCAACAAAGGCCCTTCTCAAATTATGTTTACACCAACCGTGTATGTGAAATAGGTCTGAAATAGGGTATCCCCCACAAATTAACCCTCTCAAGGACTCGAGGCTTCACCGCTCGTCACTCGCTAGATCCAATGCACGCTTCGAAACTAGGAGAAGAAAAAGTCTGCTCGCAGGCTAGGACAGATGTTGAGAAAGCAAAAATTAACTTATGACAATCTTCTTCAACTTCACTGACTAATGATAAACACAAACACTGAGATGGTGAATGCGAAGTTAAAGCCTTACCTCTTCATCTAGCGTTTTCCTTTTTTTCTGCTCCCACCCTCTGTGCAGTTCTAACAATCGCTTTTCCATTTGTGAATTCCATTTCTGGTTTTCTGTCTGAAGATTTTTTATGTACTGCCTTTCAACATTTTGGAGTTTGTCTTCTAAAGTGGGAAAGAAAAATTTACATGAAAAAGATTTTAGGAAAAGGATGAACTGATTTTTTTGTAACCAGAATTAAAAAGTAATTCTGCACAGAAAACTTCTCTTAGTGGTTTGACTTTTAAGGACCTAAAGAGTATGTTAACCTTGATGTACTCAAATAACTTTTAATTTTGTCACAAAGCCATGCTCCAGAATGTTTGCCTTTAGTAATTATAGCCAGTTCATTTGATCGCAGCTCTACTGCAAACTCAGTAGAAGCCACAATACTTAATGAGGACTGCCCCAGTATGCACGAAAGCAGATGTCATCATCTTGCTGTGGTTACCCTTAAATATATACATAATAATTATGTCTTTCCCACTTTTTTGCCAGGCTGCTTTTAATGGGGCACATGGATGACATTTTGGTCAGGCTACATGTAATTGCTTAATGATAAGAAGACCTTTGGGGACTTTCTAACAAAAAACTAAAGCAGTCATTGAAATTAATTACCAAATCTATGAGTGTGAGTATAGAACTAGCATCCTAACCATTTGAAATGAGAGCTAGATCATGAATGTATTGAGTCAATTTATTCCCCAATAAGATAAAGCTTGCAGAGCAACTGTGATGCAAATGATGTTGTATCACTGCAGCATCAAAGGAGATAGCTGTTATGTTGTGCTATGCTCTCAATATGGATTATTATCTCTCATCATTTATTAAGGAAATGCTGTTCCCCCAAGCTATTTCTGACCTACCCATCGAAGGCTGTCCCTGTAAGGATGTTTGAACTGCTTTTGAGGTCTTTTCACCACTGTATGATGAAACCAGGAGGCTTAATAACTCTGTTAAAAGACCTGTGCCAATAAAACAAATAAAATAAATAAATAAAATTAATTACCAACATAACTGAAATAATGGGTAGTTCAATATAATTATTATATCTCTTGGAGGTTTATATTCATTTTAGAAAATCAAAATTTTTAAAGAAGCCATCATCTACAATGGTTCATCAACTGATTCTGTGTCATATGTTAAGTCAGGGGTGGGCAGGGTAGGTCTCAGTTTTCCTTGACTTTTTAATTTCAGGTTGGACCCCTTTCACTATGATTTTGGCTTCATAATGGTTCCTTATCCCCCTCTCTACAGGCACAGATATTCAGGCTTGATGCAACAAAATTCTGTTTAAATTTCTCCAGAACTATAGTTCCAGTTAATCTCAACAGGTAAAAGTTCCATAAATGTGCAAAGAAATTTTGAAGCAGCCATGCTGTTTTTAGCATAACTACAATTACATAAAAGATATCTTTGTGTTGAGGGTTACAGCCTGAAAAGTGAAGCTGTTAACAAGTGTCTTGCACAATGTATGCAAGGCTGGAAATGGAATAATTACCACTTGAAAACAATAAGTCAACTAGTTCTGTCTTTGTACCCAGGCAGCACTGTCAAAAGAGACAAGATACACCTCTCCTTGGAAGTGCAACGTTAGTTAATCAAACTTGTTTAATGCGCCAATACAAAGATCAAAGCCAAACAAGAAGTACAGATTCCTACAAAATTGTTACCCTTTGATGGTCTGTTTCTGTTTATCAACATCTCCTGGAGACAAAATGAAATTTAGAATAGGTTATTCACACGTTCACAAACATCTTTTTCAAGGAAATGTTTTTAACCAAATTCAAACATAGCCAATTACATATGCTTCCACAACTAACACTGCATTATCGCTAGTCTATGATTAAACTGGACTTGACATTAAAAAATCCCTAGACTAATCACTTTGTTTAGAAGCAAATATGAAATGAATTTTAATGTCATAAAAAACGGCCTCCTTGGTTTGTCTATTTTAATAACAATTTTGTGGTTCAATGTGAAAAGTTGTTTTATTGTGATTAACTACAGTATAACTACATGCACTCTGCAAATGAGTGATATACATTTATGTACCAAATGCTTGTAGAGCTGAGAACCTGGTGTGATTTTCAGTAACACAAGAAGATCTTTTACACTCAGCAACTGTTGAAAACACAGATAAAAAGATAATCATTGAAGTCATGCATTAGATGAACACTCAAATGAAAAATTAATGATCCTTGCAGTTGTGATTGCAATTTATGCAATTGCGAAAAGAAGCCTGAAAAAAAAAATCAGGACTTCAATGGGGTTTGTACCCGTGACCTTGCGATACCAGTGTGAGGCTCTAACCAACTGAGCTATGATTAGCCATAGGTCACGGGTTCAAACCCCATTTAAGTCCTAAATTTTTTTCAGGCTTCTTTTTGCAATTGCATAAATTGCATTCACAACTGCAAGGATCATTCTTCATTTGATTTCATTTACGCAGTTCATATATGATTTATTTCATATACATCATTCACACTAGATGAACACTATTAAGTTACACAGGGTTTTAAACCATTTAAAGACACAACTGTTTACCTTGTTTTCTTGTAAACCAGTCTCTGGAAGGAAGACAGATAAAGAATATTCATATTTACTCCTCTTTAAGTGGTCAGCCACTAGACTGTTAGCTGCAAGCGCACACAAGTTATCTGTAACTGCTGATTGGTCATGCTGTTTCAATCCAGCTTGGTCTGAAGTCTCCTGAAGTTCTGCTATCAAACGGTTTCTAAGCTGAGACTTAAAACAGAAAATTACACTGTTAAATCAGTTGTAATAGAATTATCAACAGGTATCACTTGGATTAAGTGTTTATGCATGCCCTGTATGGCCACTCATACTTTGTATAGGCTTGTATTTGCTACTATGTATTAAACAATTACGAGCTCGATCGATTTCTATTGCATGGTAGCTGATGAGGGTGCAGCCCTCATCAGCTATCACGTATAGAAATCAAGAGCAAATAATCTAATTGTTTTAGTATAAAATAAAAAATTAATCTACTAGTTGTTCAAAACAAAACAAGTAAATTATCCAATCCTCCTCACAGACACTTCAACAATGTGAAGTGGCTGTAGCATTTTGTTGACAACCGCTACTCACACAGATCTATCACAGAATAGATAGCGAGTAGCATAGCCAATCAGAGAATGGCTTTCATGATAGAATGCTAGTAGATTTATACTAATTACCTCTAGACCTCATCCTAAATTTCAAGCTTATAAATTGAAGGGCTGAGAGCATAAACAGTCTATGTGTAATTTTAGGTCATTTTTCAATTTTCCTCGGAAATGAAACAAATTTTTGCATGTGACCAGCAAGCAATTTGATTCAAAAACATTGTCCGGTATTTTTATTCTCTGATTTTTGTTTCATTACCAAGCAAAATCGAAAAACGACCTAAAATTACACATCGCCTGTTTATGCTCTCAGCCCTTCAATTCAGTTGAGCTCATTTGTATGCGTATTGATATTCATGTGCAAATTGAATTACCTGAAGAGCATATGAAATTATTGACGGGTAGAAAGGATTGTTTGATAGTGTGATGTAGACTATACATTTGGCAGTTAAAACATCGATTTATTGATAGGAAGCTTACATTGGCTTTTTTGAGAAGTGTCTGACTTGCGGGTCTCTATACTTAAATGATGTCTTTTGACCACCAGACTGCGAGTTTCGATTAAATTAAGCTAGCAATCGACACCTCACTTCCACGTAAGTTTCCTATCAATAAAACTTAAATCGATGTTTTAACCGCCAAACGTATAGTCTACGTCACACCATCAAACAATCCTTTCTACCCGTCAATCACTTCACATGCTCTTCAGGTAATTCAATTCATGCATGAATATTAATACACATACAAATGAGCTCAACTGAATTGAAGGGCTGAGAGCATAAACAGCCTAATGTACCAGTATGTGTAATTTTAGGTCGTTTTTCGATTTTGCTCGGAAATGAAACAAATTTTTGCATGTGACCAGCAAGCAATTCGATTCAAAAACATTGTCCGGTATTTTTATTCACTGATTTTTGTTTCATTTCCAAGCAAAATCGAAAAATGACCTAAAATTACACATAGTCTGTTTATGCTCTCAGCCCTTCAATCGCTTATTACAACTGGCTATCCACTGAGTTTGTATGCTAAAACACTTAAAAACAGGCAGTGCCAGTGAACAGTTTGTAGTTTAGTAGCTGATACCCAAATGACTGATCCCTTCCACTTTAGTTTTTTGTCACTCTCTATTCAATTTATTCAAAGCACTCTAGGAGACAATTGTTGTGGTAAAATCATTAAAAGAAGGAATGCAAATCTCAATATTTTGAGTGAATTCAAACTAAAGTGGTAGGATTATTGAATAACCAGTATAGCTTGCTTGTCTACAGGTGTGTATTATCTTAAATTTACACTAAAATATATAACCAGTTAAATAAACACCCTCTACCCTAATTACTCAGGATACTTTAAGTATACCGAGTTATAAAATGTGTCAGATTTCAGTCCTTTTTTTTCCTGTGCAGCAAAATGCACAATACAATTACGTTACGGTGTTTGGATTGGCCAATACACAATAGCAGGCACGTAGCAGTGTGTTCACTGGTTAAGGCAAACCACATAGTCCAAAGGTCGAAAGGCTAACATCATGCGATGGTTGTTTTGAAGTTATGCAAATTCATCGTGTTTGAGTTGTGAAGCTAGATATTTTAGTACAGCACAGTCTGTCCCCATGAAAAGGTTTGCCGAGTGTTAAGAAAAAGTTGGAAGCCCTGCATGTGTAGTGCTTATCAGCTAATCGATATCACAAGTCAAATTCGAACGCTGTGACAGAACAATTACAGATTTGCAAAATGTTGTTTTCGTAATGTGATACCTTCCATTTAATACGTGACCGCAAGTAAACTTCGACCACTGGAACAAATTTTCCTGCACATATCTTTGTAAAGTTGTGAAGCTAGATTTTAATGCATTACAGACTGTCCGCGTGAAAAGGTTTGCCGAATTTAAGACAAGGTTGGCAGCCTCACACGTGCTGTGAGTGTCGACTCGAATTAGAACATTGTGACAGTTCTATATTTAGAAAATTGCAAAGTTGTCTTGATGTAATTTGATCCGGATTATACCACAACTCAATCGCTGTGACAGTTCTATATTAAGAGACAAGTTTGCGAATTTTTGGTTTTCACATGACGTCAGAAAAAAAACTAAAATTAAACATTCAGATTTTTTACCTTCATCAGGTAAATGACATTTTAAGCCAAGTAACACGCTTTGTTTTGAAAATAGAGAAGTTTGAATTTCGAGGTCTTTTTACAATGTGTGACATCTGGATTGCTTCTGAGAAACATGTCACATACACGGAAACGATTCGTCTTGTGTTTCTGAGTTTGGAATATCCAATATCTTAAGAGAAGTGTCTATGTGAATGTTTTCAAGCTTTGCAGAGAGAAAAAAGTCCAGATGTTGCCACTTAATTTAGAAGTAAACAACAACAGCTGACAACAAATATGGATGGCAACTCTCAAAACAGTTTAACAAGCTTTGCTCGTACGTGAACAAAAAGGCGTTATGTGAACCCAAAAGCAAACCACTAGCCGGATAGTTTCGAGAATCAGAAAGAGTGGGTCCGGCTTCTGCAGCACAAAAGTATCCCGAGTTAACGCTCATAGAGCGTCTTGTTTAAAGGAAAGTACAACAGCTCATTTAATGACCTCATCATATCCTAAATTATGATAGAAATGTCATAAACAGTTGTGTTTGTGAACAGAAAACATTAAAGTGTCTTAAGTATCATCTATGCATTTTTGCATCACCTCAAGATTTTCCTGAAATCTCCAGGTAATCATTATACACTTAATGTATGGTCCCGAGGGAAACAGTTAGTTTTGTTTTCCTGAGAGTCCTGATGTTTCCCGAGACGAGAAACATCAGGACTCAAGGGAAAACAAAACTAACTAGTTTCCCGAGTGACCATACATTAAGTGCTTTGTTATATACTGAGACTTTCACTTGAACAATCACAGCAAAATGAACAAACAAACAAAGAAAGACGGCACTACAAGAACACGTCTTTATTCGCAAAGCTGCTGAATGAATAATTTACAAAATAAAGTTTTAAAGTACCTGAAAAAGTAGAATGTGCCTTTCTTGTATTTTCCGAATCTTTTCCTCCTATTAGATGCTGAATTTCTTCGGAGAAAAATGTTTCCTTTTAGTCTCAGGTTCCAAAACTTTTGTATTATCGTTGTTTAAACTGAAAACTGGCTTTGTTCTCAGGTCGGCCCTCGTCAATCAAGCTGACGTGGGCACGTGCTGAAGATCATACCACTTTTTAGTCATGCACTAATCGTGTGCTGTTGTATCTAGCGCGCGGGCATCAACTGCGGAATTGTATCCCGGTTGGGATACAATATATTGAATTTGGTCAGGGGCACACGACCAAAAATCAACCAATTGCAGTGCCTATTTTGTTGAGTGAAAGTCTAGGTATATAACAATATCTGATGTTATAATGCTGTTCATGGAATTTTATGTACATTTTAATTTTAATATAAATTATATCTTTTACATAGTCTTAGATTAAGAGTTGTTAGATACTAGGACAATTGCAATTGCTATTTGATTGTAAATATTGTAATCTTATACATACTTAATTAGTTTATTTTAATTATTAGGATATACATTGTAATCTTATAAAATAAGTTCTTAATTATTAGGTGTTTCCAATTAGTAGGCTACGTGTAGCCGGGTAGAAGATAAGACACATAAATAAAGGGGCTTTGACAAAACCCTAATCCCCTGTTTACTGATCCCCTACTGATCCACTCTAAAATTCACTAGAAAAAGTGAAACAACAAAATAAAAAATGATTTGAGGCTGAATCAAGTTCAAGGAGAAATTCTGGCAAGACAATTTTAGAGGGGATCAGTAGGGGAATCAGTAAGGGGATCAGTAGGGGATCAGTGGGGGATCAGTAGGGGATCAGTGGGGGATCAGTGTTTTGTTGATGCCCTAAATAAAGTTGTTCATTCATTCAATTGTTCATTCAGTATCTGGTTCCTTTATATAAGCTGCAGGTTGAGACGTCTGTGCTGTTAATAAGAAACTATAAAATTAAACCAGAACAAACTGGTTCGAAGAATGCTATTCTTGAATTGACTATAACGAGGGAATAAATAATAAATAAATAAGAAACTTTATACATACATACATACATACATACATACATACATAACTTTATTTTTCTTCGGATTTAGATATAGCATACATGATGCTAGTTTCTCCGAATGAGATAACAAATAACTAACTAACTAGCTAAATAAGTAGATAAATAAATACATCAAGTGAAATGATATAGGAACGTTACAGCAATAAGAGTGTTTTAATAAAAGTATATCAATATAGCAATGCCCGGCCTTGGAAAATATGCCGCTTAACCCCGCGCCGAAAACCAGCCAGCGTCTCCGATCTCCGGTTAAGATTTAAAGCTGCAAGCTTGTAGGGCCGTGTGGGAGAAATGTTGGTTTTTGAGGAGAGGGGAAAACCGGAGTACCCGGAGAAAAACCTCTCGGAGCAGAGTAGAGAACCAACAAACTCAGCCCACTTATGACGCCGAGTCCGCGAATCGAACCCGGGATACATTGGTGGAAGAC
The DNA here is from genome assembly GCA_016490735.1 of Pachyseris speciosa. NCBI lineage: Eukaryota > Metazoa > Cnidaria > Anthozoa > Scleractinia > Pachyseridae > Pachyseris > Pachyseris speciosa. Next base: position 338,279 of record JAEMWC010000630.1, read on the forward strand.
GAAAATCTGCTTTCTCATTTGCAAATAAACACAAAGAAAGAGAGTATCATTGAGTTCTGTCTCTGATCCTCAGCAACGGTGTACATGTGTGTTTATACATGTACATCACATCTTTGTTTTTATAGTACCAGATATCAAGACGTAAGTTTGGTTTAAGACAAGATTAAGACTACTTCATGAGCTGCACATTAATACATAAAATAAGTATGACATTTCGCCTCACCTTTAGGGCCTCAAGCACGCCACGACTTCGAAAAGTTTGAAAAAGACTCCTCCGGAACTCTTCAGATGACAATTCCGCCATGTTGGTAAATTTTAAAGACGGCAGTACGGACTCTAGTTCCCAGTTTTCACGCGTCTTCTAGTCTTGGACCAGTCCAAGGGTGCCGAGGGTGAAGTATGTGTGAAGTTGTGACGGTATTTTGAGTTTGCTTCTGGACAAAATGACCATTCACAGTTAACGGTCAGTTAAAAAATACAACAAGACTTACCAGCCTAATCCACAAAAGGATCTTACAGAGGTGAAACAGCCCAGAAATAATGCTAATACACATAATAAGTGAAGCACCCTGTTAGCTGAGCCTCTCTCAGTGGAGTGTAAGGCTCTGCTTTCATGGTGATCGCAACTGAGCGCTTGTATGTTAAGCCGCTGTTACACGTTGAAAATTTTAGGTGAAACTTGTGTGCAACGGCGCTGTGAAACAAGTTTCAGCAGGCGTTGCACCGTGTAACATGGTCGGTTTCGTGAAACTTTTTCGAACTTCCGTTGCGAGACAAGTTTCACGAAAAGTAGAACCGCTTTCTACTTCTCAACGGTCGCAACGGTCGCAATGGTGATAAAAACAATTGCTATAGAGCGTTTTCAGTCACGCAAGTAAAAAAAAATAAAATCATCAACCATTCAATAGCTGAAGTCAAGAAATTTTGATCTTATAGAAGAGTAATAAATAAACAACATACCAAAGTCTCAGGGGCCGTGCGATATCCCGTACTCGAGTTATTCGGTAAAATGTATCACTCAAAGTTATAGTGTTTTGTATGGAAACGCCATCGTGGCGTCCCTCTGAGAGACACCAAGATGGCGGCCGGAAACGAGTTAAAAGATATGTTTCTTACTTTAGCTATCTCAAAGGCTTTGTTCTCTCTTTTGAGCTTTCAAACATTCACGTAGACGCTTCCCTTACCATGTTGGCTTTTCAAACCTCAAAAACACACGGTGAATCGATGTTTTCATGGAAGTGACATGCTTGTGAGCAGACATTTTTAAGTCACGCACTGTGAAAAACTCTAAAATTCTAACGGCTCTATTTTCAAAACAAAACAAGCTACCGAGCTGAAAACATGCAAGGGGATACATTTCTAAAATGCCTTTTGCCTGATGAAGATAAAAATGCAAAAGTCTGTTTACTTTTGAATTTTGGTTTTTTATGACGTCACGTGAAAACCCTCTATATACCTAGACTTTCACTCAACAAAACGAGCACTGCGATTGGTTGATTCTTGGTCACGTGCCCCTGATGATCTTCAGCACGTGCTCACGCCAGCTTGATTTACGAGGGCGGACCTGAGAACACTGCCAGTTTTCAGTTTAATCCTTTCGCTCCTAGCCTGAACATTTTGCCAAAAAACACCTTTTAAAGCTTGTCGAGTCGTGTCAGAATCTATCCGAAAAGAACCAAAACTGCCTAAGACTCTTTCCTGGTAGAGCTCCTGGCGTCCTTCTGTTCCTGATGCTTAATTTGAGCTTTCAAAGTTCGGGCATGCGCAGAAAGCAAAATTTCCGCCCCTTCGCCTTCTACCTTTCGCTTCCTCTCCTCCCTTTTCTTTTGCTTTTCTTGCCTCGCTTTCTTTCTCTTTTGCTGGTTATTTTCTGGGCTTCCTTTCAGTAGGAAAATATTCGGGGAAAACGTTTAGGATCATAGGATTAGATGGAAGGAAGTGCAGGTGGGTCGTGGAACAAGATTTTCACTCAAATTTTCGGGGTAACGTCACTTGGTTTTTTTGTGTTTTCCCCGGCCTGTTTGACGGAATCGTGCCCATTTGGGTATGGTTTGAAAGATCTCTTCTCCCTACACACGTTACATGGTAAAATTGTCTGCGAGCTTTTTTACTGATGACGTCACAAGTGGTACAAGGGACGTGGTTCTGCACGGCCGGTTTTGGCCGGTGCAGGAGTCAAAGGGTTAAACCAACGATAACACAAAAGTTATGGAGCCTGAGACTAAAAGGAAACGTTTTTCTCCAGTATCAGCCGAAGAAATTCAGCGTCTGATTGAGGAAAAGATTCGGAATATACAAGAATGACATATTGTACTTTTTCAGGTACTTTTAAACATTTGTAAATTATTCATCCAGCAGGCTTGTGAATATATAAAAGACGTGTTCTTGTAGTGCCGTCTTTGTTTGTTTGTTCATTTTGCTGTGATTGTTGAAGGGAAAGTATCGGTATATAACAAAGCACTTAATGTATGGTCCCTCGGGAAACTAGTTAGTTTTGTTTTCCCTCGAGTCCTGATGTTTCCTTCGACTACGTCTCGGGAAACATCAGGACTCTCGGGAAAACAAAACTAACTAGTTTCCCGAGGGACCAGACATTAAGTGTATAGAGTTTCGCCGTGTAACACCACTTCGTGAAACTGGTCTCGCTCGGTTTCTCATCGCCGTTGCACACAAGTTTCAGCTTAAAGTTTCAACGTGTAACAGCGGCTTGAACACCAGTTATTTTGCATGGTTGGATAACTGACTGAATTAAAAATGCGTCCTCTCCTATCTTTCTAAGATAACATCTGATTCCTTCAAATTAACGGAACACTTTCAATATAAGCCCGTGCTTGACAATGCTCTTGAGGCATGCATAAAATAAGATGGTTTAACCTATTCGATAGAAAACTCAGACCCTCCCTCCTAAGTTTAAAACAGCTCGATTGTTAAGCATAAAAAATTAATTTCAGATTTACAATTTACAATCTGAATGTGGCAGCAGTTATTTACTGCAATCAGCATTAAGGTAGGCCCACACGAGGGGATTTGTTGCAGGGACATGTTGCTGCAAAATGTAGCAGCGACACTTTTATAAACTGTTCACATTAGGGGTTATCTAGCTGGGACGTGTAGCGGGGACATGTAGCAGGGACCAAATCGCAGAGTTTGCACACTTGTGAAAAAGTTGCCGGGATATGTTTCAGGGACGTGTTGCAGGGACATATCCCTTCGTGTGTGTTGACACTTTTTCTCTCGTGCAACATAAATTTTGTGCAAAATTTGTCGCCGCAACATGTCCCATGAAGTTCAACAAGTTGAACTCCGTGCAACATGTTGCAGGGACACGTTTTGCACAAGATTCATGTTGCACGAGTGAAAAAGGTGTCAACGCACACGAAGGGATATGTCCCTGCAACACGTCCCTGAAACATATCCCGGCAACTTTTTCACAAGTGTGCAAACTCTGCGATTTGGTCCCTGCTACATGTCGCTGCTACACATCCCTGCAAAATGTCCCTCAGTGTGTAATTAACGCGATTTTGTCCCTGCTTCATGTTGCAGCAACATGTTCCTGCAACATGTCCCCTCGTGTAGGCCCACCTTTACGCTAAGTTTTTTAGGTTGTGTACATACTAGAAAGGTTTTTTTTTTATCCCTGTTGTCCATTCTTGCCAATAACAAAAAAAGACATCAGGTGCCAGATGTAGCAGTCAGTAAAAAAAGAAATTCACGTCCAACTTTCTTCTTTACTGTACATGAAATTTTTATTCTTAGTATCAACGCCTGGGTGCAAGGAGGTCTTCTCACACACCCTCATCCAGGAATGGAAGGAACTAGCCTGACTAGCTCAACTACAAAAGACCAGGGGCCGGTTCCTGAAAGGTGTAATAACTGTATACCAGGGATAAATCTGCTTTATTCCAGGAATACCTGTTGGAATAAGGCAGATTTATCCCTGGAATAGAGTTGTTACACTTTTCAGGAACCGGCCCCAGAGCTTGCAACTTCCCCTAGCACCCAAAGTACAAAAAACACATGTAAGTAACTGGATGGATGGGCTGGCAAATCAATGCCAATATCCTTGTTTGCCTTCTACTGAGACCATGATGTGGAAAAAAGACAAAAACAATGATAACTCAACTTTTAATGAGCTCCTAAACAAACTTTTAGAGTATTTACATTACTACACAATATATTAAATAGCTCTCTGCACCTGTGTACACTCTATGTTACATTATCTTTAAATCATATTAAAGCTAGTGTAGCTTGCAAGAGGATTGTTCAATGTATTTTCTTGCTATGCACAAAGTGATAGTCGATAAGGAACACATCTCAGTCAGTTGAATGAATACCCTTAAATCACACAACTCTTTTAGAAAGTGTACCAGTATCCTGTGCCTTACCCTAAGCAATCTAGTAAGTCTTTAAATGCACATTAGCTTGCTTATAATGGCAGGAAAATCACCTTTGTCTGGCTCAAAGATATTTGTTGTTTTCATGCAGTTGACATCAGTTTACTGAGTCAAACATTTGCACTGGATATAGTAAAGCAATTAAAACCAAAATATGCTTAGTATATACCACACAAGTGAATAGTGCTTTTCGCATGCTCTGATTGGTTAACTCGGAGGTGGGGAGCAGGGATGGCGCAGTGGTGAGAGCACTCGCCTTCCACCAATGTGGCCCGGGTTCGATGTCATGTGGGTTGAGTTTGTTGTTGGTTCTCTTCTCTACTCTGAGAGGTTTTTCTCCAGGTTCTCTGGTTTTCCCCTCACCACAAAAACCAACATTTCCAAATTCCAATTTCATCTGCTTTTAAAGCGCATTTGATCATATACACATGGAAAATGCGCTATATAAGTTCTAAATTATTATTATTATTATTATAATTAGCAGGTACTATTCACCTCTGAGTAACCGGCGCACAAGATTTTACAATTTCCGACCACTTGTCGGTATATTGTCACACACAAAGTAATGTTTTGGTCCGCTAATTATTCAGCTTGTGTGGTATATACTAAAACAATTATTCACCTCAGTGTCGGTGAAAGTGGTGGATATTTACCTCGCCGCGAATAATTGTTAATGAGTAATGAAAATGCAAACCATGCCAGCCTCACTACCATCAAATGAAAAATTATGATAATGTTGTACTGAACGTGATAAAGGATGACTGAAAAATCAAAACCTGATAATAAAACTGTTCTGTTGGAATTAACTTTCATAATAAAAAATACTGAATTTGATTTTAAATTGAAAATGTTAAAAAAAAATCAGGCACATCTTTTTTTAGTTAAATATTTCTTTCAAAAACTAAGAACTTTTAAAGTTCACTTCTTCAAAAAGGAATGAAATTACTTTTAAGAACTAGACTAACATCTTTGATCAAAAACTACCTAAATTTTGACCAATTGAATGGTTAACGAGAAAATGGTGGAAATATTAAACTACAAGAACACTCTCAAGTTCGAAAATCAATGATAGACAAACACGCTCATAGTTGCAAGAACAAAGATGAGTTTACAAGAATCCAAAAGTTTATAAGTACTTTTAGATCCTACCAAGCTCTCTCACAGTATGTAAGCACCACAAACGTCATAAATTATTTTCCAGTTCTTTTCTTAAACAAACGAAATGTGAGTTCATACTAACTTTGCACAACATACAAAACAGTTACACCATTAAACAAACCACAAAATATACTAATAAATTAATTGTTAATATAACAATTCTAAAAAATTAAATAGCTAACATAACTTGTCTCCCAAAGTTTCATTTTTAAGTCTCTTGCTTCACAAACTGTCAGAATCAAGTAATTTGATTGTAATCCTATGTGAAACATATAATAAGGAGTGGAGATCACTGTAAAGAAAATACCCAAGTCAAAGTCTAGTAGTGCAATGTTTAAATTAGTAAACAATCTGTTTAGCACTTGCATTGCATTTCACAATAAATTGTGAAAACCTAAAGATGACCAGTATGCAAAAACTAATGCTAAATGCAATAACATTATTTTATAATGAACAACAAATGGTCAGATTGCTCATGGTTTAAAATGCCATAGTTACCCTAGTGAAGGACTACTGTCAACTGGTGACATAGACTAACATTTAATAACCTGAGAATCACCTGAATTGCATAATGTTAGTTATTGCCCAGACTTTTTTTTTTACATGTAATAGCTAAGAGATTTAAAACTGTCAACTTATGTACACACACAGTTGACTCAAGAAATACACTGTCGTTCACTCAGGCTCAGGCTCAGAAAAGACCTCCTAAGACAAAACTAACCCATACAATCATACTATTAAAACTGGCTTGTAAAATACTCAGACCACAACAAAAAAAGCAACTCCCAAAGTGTAAAGAGATGCACCATTTGTGGATTGATTTTACAAGAATGCTTCAAGACAGTTTACCAGCCACCCCCACCCTCCATCACTTCAGTTGTGAAAGGAATCAAAAGTTAAGTATCTAGTGCCTGTGGGAAATAATATTTTAAACCTAGTGCTTAGTATTTTTGTACTTTTCACTGCTACTCTGTCTTAGGTGGTGTTTCCTCCTAGAGTAAATTTTTATTGCTGTTTACATGACCTGTAGTTTCATCCTGGGACAAAAAACAGTTCACACTGAGACAAAATATTTGTTTATAAGAGTCATATTTTTCCTCTCAGGAAGAATGTTTACATGGAATTTTTTGTCAGATTTCATCCTGGAATGAAATTTCAAGCCGGTGCTGAAGATGAATAAATCTAACCAAGAGGTAAATAACCACAACCCGATATGAAACTCATGCTAGGATGAGACAAGTTCACTCATGTAAACAGTTCCTTAGTTTACACAAAAGACCCTTGCATTTTACAGGACTTTGGATTTCATCAAGGTGTAAATACTTCTTATGTAATGTTGTGTGTATTATGGAAGTATCAGTTGGCAGGGGAAACAATAGACTGTAGCTGAGCAGTACTTGAAGACTGGGTTGACACTTCAGTTTTCTTTAACTTTTGCCATGTGTCACCAAGGGCTTTAGCAAAGTGATCATCAACAGAACCAGCTGTGGACATTGAAGTTGGGCTAACACACTTGTAATCCTCACCAAGACTGCGACGAAAATGTTCTTCAACAAAAGGGTCAATCATTCCTGACTCAACAATCTCACGTCTGTGAGAGCCAGGATAATAAAACATGTCTGCTGTACCATACAGATGCGATGGGGCCATAAAACCAACTGGTCTGCGAATAATATTAGTAGACGTGATCACTGATGGTCTTGAGTGTGGTGGTATATGATGGGAGTGCATATATCCAGTGTCATCTGGTTTGGGAACAATAGAGATAAGAGGAGGAGGCCCAGATTCTATTCTCGACTTTGTTGTAGGTACAGGATTCAATGGTGACCTGAAATCACAATACCGGTAATTGTTATTAGACAGCGAGTAGTCTCTAATTTCGGCGATGGATTGTGGGACAGGAGAAATACATGTGCAAGCGAAATTGCGAGGAGATGTGATGCGAGGGGAGCGCCAAATTAGAGACTGCAGAGTAACCCTTTGAGTTTGAATAAATTGTATACATTCCTGGTGTAAAACTCTGATTGGCTCTTTATTAGAAACCTGTCAACAATCTGTCAACAGTAAACAAGCCACTGTACTCACGATAACATCGACTCGGTACAAATTACAGGCTTGTCTCAACTACCAGTAATTATAATCACTTTGACAAGAGGTTTTTCAGTTTCATTCAAGACCACAAACTCTTCAATCTCGGAGCGATCAGGGCTATAATTTGTGGATCTCCTTGTTTTTCTCGTTTTGGGTTTCTTTTCTGGCAACGACTCCAGTCTAATTGATTTTAAGGTGGCAGAATTTGTAGAAGGGGAATGCGCCATGCATGTAAACCTGTTAATCGTGATCAGCAAAGACTAGCTGGCAGACTTCAAACAACTTTCTTGTGCACTAAGATTTCCTCGAAATAAACGAAACAGTGCAGTTGCAGTACTGATTTTCCTGGTCCATTTCTCACACACTCAGGACGAGAGTGAAAAAGATTGCTCACACTCAAACCCCAGGTCACTTAGATGTTCTACAAGGAAACATTTCTCCACTCCATTTCAGTAAAAACGTTTTGCTTGAAATCCCCGTAATTTATAAAATTGCAACTGCAAACACAGCAGAAATAATTACAGGTAGGCTTTTAGGAGGCTTCCTACTGCTTTCTTTGGTGTTCTTCCATTTATACATGGCTTCCAATGTAAACAAGCAGGCTTTTCATTCATTTTTTGTTGTAACTTAAACATCTCTCACAGTTTATTGATGAAAGGAGCAAGTGACAAGAAGCCAAGAGAAGGAATCTCACTGGTTGCGCTTCATTGGTTTGAAAGATGACATGAAATGTACACTTCAAAATCACTCGGCCATGAAAGGTCAAACTCCCTGACTTAGCTAGTCTCTAATTTTGGGTGATACCGTTGCAATGGTTACATAATAAATTGTGCCTTTCGCAGCAAAAGTGAAATGGTTTGGTATTTCATTGGTGTTTATATAATAAACAGAACATAACATGGTTGCTTCGACATACGAAATTTCTCTTCTCGTGTTGAAAAATATTTCACAAGTGAGCACACACTTGAAGAGAAATTTTGTTTCTCTATGCAGCCACGTAATATTCTCTATGAATACCACAAATTTTCACTCTTATATACAGGTATTCCATGCAAACTGCTCCCAGCCAGCTTGATGTCTCAAAGGTCATGAGATAAAGTCCAAAATAAATCAGAATTTTGATCTTGTTTTTTGCTTTTCAAAAGGCTTTTGCTCATTCTTTCTTTTTCTGTGCTAGATAGACATACTAGGCTGTGCAAAGCCTTGGCTGTCTCATGTTCCGCATCATGTTTTTCGTTTTGGGAGGGTTTCAAAGGTCACCTCATGTTTTGGACATTTTTCTAATGTTTGAAATAGTGCCTGAATTTTTTTTATTGTTTTTGATAATTCTCAAAATGCTTGGCATGCTTCTTGAAACCTGTGTCACAAAAACAGCTTGTTTGTCTGGTTTGACAGAATTTTTGGACGAAAACCTTAATAATCATGGTAATATCAAATACTACATGTACAAGTGTAAAACATTCTCCAATTTTGCCTGTCTTATGCCCCTCACTTATTTTACGTTTCTCCATGCCATCGAGACGAAAACTGTCTAACTGTTACCCATTTGGGATCCAAATGAAGATTTATCCTTCACAAACTGTCTGCAATAACTGTAAAACATAACATTTGGGGCTGTCCAGTCTTAAAATTAATTAAAGAACAACAGGCTCACACATAGAAAAATGTACAGTTCAGCTCAGGTTGTCCGGGAGTGAATTATTTGGGAAAGAAAAGTCAGACAGCAATGCAGTGTTATCAAAGTACTAGCTTACACTGTAGGTATCATTGACTCTTCAAAGAAAACAAAGACTGTGATTTTTATCACCTTCAGGGACTAGTGGACATGGAAGATTGGGTTGCCCAAGGGGCAACCAATATTAGTCAAATTTGGTTGCCCAATCGTAATTTTGGTTGTCCAGGACAACTGGACAACCGCTAATTTCGAACCCTGACCGCAGTCAAGTTTATCTACTTGAAGTGCAAAATAAGGCTTTAAAACAATAACTGTCAGCTTTCTATACAGTGTAAGTCAGTCCACAAATACTACAATTATTTCATAGAATGGTAGTCACTTTATTTTAACTCCAGGGTAATGCAATCGCATAATGTGTATGCTGTTTATTAAATAACAAAACAATAAAAATTCTATAAATTATTTTGCTACCCACTTATCTGAACCTGCAAAATCTGCAAAACACACCAGCCAGAAACATAAGCATACCCACTAATTGTTGCTGTGTTTTCCAGAGCATCAAAACCACCCCCACAGAAAAGGCTGAGGAAGAGGGGTGGGGGTTTGAAGAAAAGTTGGAACTTCTAGAATGAACAATGGATTTTTTGAAAAAAAAAAACCTTTCGCGGATGTTGGTTGGTGTAAAACACAGATTGTGGACTGCAGACCAAAAACTCAACAAAAAATGTTAATAATAATAACCTTTCTTTAACCTCGGTAGTATTTATAGCACAAAGGCTAGTGGGGCCGAGCAAATACAGAAACAAATAAAGTCAAATTAAATCAACTGAACTGAAATCAAATGAAATCAAATCAAATGTTGCTTTTTGGGGAGAGGGGAAAACCGGAGTACCCAGAGAAACCAACAAGAGAACCAACAAACTCAGCCCACTTATGTTCTTAGCAATACAAGCAAATAGATGTAATCTCTCAACACTTCAATAGAACCATCACCTTACTGTCAATTTGATAACCCTGTGGTTTTAATTACATCAACTTCTGCTCAAATGCCCCTTCCTTTCCCTTTTTCTTTAGCATCTGGAATAAATGCATAGGCACTGGACCAATACCACAATGCTAAAAAAACCCCTATGTAAGCAGAATTGAAGTAGGACTGAGTACATGGTCAAGATGCAGCAGTTTACACATGTCAGTTTCAAACACAATCAGAGATCACAGATATACATTGTAAAGAAAGTGCCAAGGTAACAGCACTGAAGGTCACATATTGATTTTTTAACTGAAGACATATTTCAGCTATTTACTTTAAACAGGTTTTGGTGAGAACTAATCTGCATAATGTTTCACCTCTAGTTTGCATTTTGCCGCAGTCCAGTCTGCGGCATGTGACAATAATTTTATGCTGACTGCTATGGGTGTTTTGTGGAATGACACATTAAATTAAAGTGGTGTTATAATTGCATTATTTGGGTCACTTGGTGAAGGTAGATAGACCATAAAGGCCTTTTTCTGAATGATTCAATCAACAATCTGAAATGACTGTTAACAGCCCAAGGAAACAATAATTGTTTATTGTTTCAACAGAACACTGATCCCCAGTTTACTGATCCACTCTAAAATTCACTGGAAAAAGTTAAGCCTCAAGTCATTTTTTTATTTTGTTGTTTTACTTTTTCCAGTGAATTATAGAGGGGATCAGTGGTGGATCAGTAAACTGGGGATCAGTGTTTTGTCAAAACCTGGTCTACATACACTGTATGCATGTGACTACATATGGGAAGATCATGATTCGTAATAGACAAGTTTTAACTGGCAGCATCAAGTCTATATACAATGTACAAAATTGAAAGGATAATGTAAAATGAAAATAGTATATGTTTGATTTTGTACAAACTTAATCCGAATGTACAGCAGTAATACATGTTCAACCCAGACGAATTATTCACTGAACTCCCTGCAGCGTCTGTCAGGGCTTGCGCAACAAGTCCATCGGCGATTGTACTTACGTTTGAGTTCCTGCTGTCTTCACCGATGAGAGTTTTTCCAGTCGACCGTCGTCAAAATTCAAGGCTTGAGCAATATCTCGCCTTTCCAGATTCCGCTTTCTTCGATTCTCCGCCGATGGCATTACCTTTGGCGAATCTTCGTTTGTTTCTGCCTCTGAATCTAAACAAATAAGTCGAAGAGAAACTCGTTATAACTTGATTCAAACCACACAAAGGTTTCATATTTGTATTAAATGTCAGGAAAACGATCGTCGATCACTAGTACTTCACCTTTCTTGTTCTCAAATATACAATTTCTCACCATTGGAACAGTTTAGAAAGTGGCCAAATTGATAATATACTTTTAAAAGGATGAGTTCTCTCAAAAGGGTGACCTGAGTTCGCAATATAAGCTAACT
>JAEMWC010000630.1:360000-362500 GCA_016490735.1 Pachyseris speciosa
GAGAAATGCACCAGGAAAATCTGTACTGCAACGGCACTGTTTTGTTTCTTTGGAGGAAATCTTAGTGCACAAACTGGACTGCAAAGTTGTCCAAATTCTGCCAGAGTCTTCACCAATCGCGTGCAGAGGTTTTACTGTAAAAGCATGGCGTGCCCCCCTTCTACAAATTCTGCCACCTCAAAAATCAATTAGACTGGAGTTGTTGCCAGAAAAGAAACCCGAAGCAAGAAAAGCAAGGAGGTCCATAAAGCATGGCCCTGAACGCTCAGAGATTGAAGAGAAACTGAAAAACCTTTTGTCAAAGTGAGACAAGCCTGTAATCTGTACCGAGTCAATGTTATCATGAGTGTTGACAGCTGCTTGTGTACTGTTGACAGACTCTAAGAAAGAGCCAATCAGAGTTTTGTGCTTGGAATGTACATGCTTAATTCAAACTCCCTGGCTTTTTCTCTAGTCTCTAATTTTCGGCACTCCCCTCGCATTTCATCTCCTCACACTTCGCACACGTGCGTGTCTTTTGCCCACCCCACAATCCATCACCGAAATTAGAGACTACCGGTACTCGCAGTTTACAACTGGTAGAATCTTACTGCAGTTAATCAAGCATTTCTGATACAAATTGGCTGAGATATCTTTATCAATCATATTTGATCAAAATTCAGTTGAGTTTGTGACGTCATCATTTGGCTAATTTGCATATTTTAAAAACTTTAATATCTCTGGAACAAAAAGACATATTTGAAAATAGTAAACAGTATTCTTCTTCTGGTATAGATTACTTGTTTATATCGTCGGTCTTTCCGGGGAGATTAAGTTGCAGATATCAGGGAAAGTGACTTCTGGAAAGAGTGTCAAGCTCCTGCTCCAATTTCCTATCGATGCTGGTTCTGGCAAAACACCCTCGTCCGTGGTCAGTAAATCCGCCATAATCGCCTTCTCATTCTCACTTTCTCCATTGGACACTTTCACTAGTTTCATAGAATGATCAGTAAATGCATGGCCTGTTCAACCAATTTGGCCTTTCTTTTGTCCTTGTCTTCCGATGATGCTTGAATTCCTCTTTCTGGAAGAAACGTTCGAAGCCAAGACAAATTGTGCCTCTGAAAAATAATATTTGAGGTCCCTTTCACCCCCTTCTTCAGACGTGCCCATATTAACGACGACTGTAGGACCTATTTGTTAATTTAAAGTGGCTTGGATCAGATTTGATGAACTGAGAAGAACAAACAAAACAAAGAAACACTCTCATATACTCCAAGGAAAACAATCAATCCATTTCCCGGAGCCTCATTTCAGTGTCAGATTTTCATCACCGGTTTCTCACAATCAAATAATTATATCGAAATTGGGCTATTGAGGGAGCTTTTTGCTGTCAAAGAAAGTTTTCACATCCTGGTAATTTCACGAAAGTAGCAGAGTATGAAAATCACTCAGGGTTTATTAATAAATCATTCATAATTTACGGAAAGCTGCACATGCTTTATGAAAGCACTTGCTTTAGAAAGGCCAGTCCAAACACCTGACGGTTTTAAAATCCAGCAGTCTTACTTTAAAATTCTGTGCCCACGATCTTTGTGCAAAACCACTGTCATGGCGTAGAAGTTGCGATTTGGAGTCGATACTTGGAATTAAACAGACTTAATTTGCACGATTTGTCCCACTTTTTTGCAGCAAAAGGAAAACAATCTGACTTTGGTAATTATTTCTAAACTTTAACTCATTGGCACCCGTGCCGGTAAAAACCGGCCATGCAGAACCACGTCCCTTGTACCACTTGCGATGTCATCAGTTTTAATGCCCATGGACACCTTTAACAGTCATGTAGCATGTGTAGGGGGAAGAGATCTTTCAAACCATACCCAAATGAGCAAGATTCTGTCCAGCAGGCCAGAAGAAATGCGAAAAACCAAGTGGTGTTCAGCCGAAAATTTGAATGAAAATCTTGTTCCACTACCCACCTGCATTTCCTTCCACCTGATCCTAAAAGTTTTCCACAAAAGAAAGCAAGGCAAGAAAAGTGAAAGAAAAGGGGAGGAGAGAAAGAGAAAGGTAGAAGGAGAGGTGGTGGTGAAACTTTTCAACCCCCAAAAAATTTTGCTTTCTTTGCATGCCTGATCTTGGAAAGCTAATATTAAGCATCAGGAACAAATGGTGTGATGAACTCCACCAGCAAACAGAGTTTTGGGCAGGTTTGGTTCTTTTTGGCTAGAATCTGACCAGAAAACAGCTCGACGAGCTTCAAAAGGTGTTTTTTGGCAAAATGCTTGGTAGTCAATGGGTTAATCTTCAATTTATCAGAGAAATATGTAGTTGCCAAAAGTGGCAACTAAACCAGAACTTTTAGTCGCCAAGTAAAGAGTTTTAGTCACATTGGTGGCCATATTGGTCACAATTTCAAGCCCTGTCAAATCTATCAAGCGGTTATTTATTGGCTAGTCATCAAGTTCCCTAAATGCTGTACTGTAAAATATGCCTTCACTTCTGCAAACTTGTTCCGATC
>JAEMWC010000630.1:370000-472500 GCA_016490735.1 Pachyseris speciosa
CAAATCGTAATGTTGATTGTGTTTTCATGTCGCTCCACATTTGAACTCGACTCTAATTCAGTGATGTTGAAACAGGAAAAGGCTTGATCATGTACCCTTTACTTCGTAAAAAAATATCGGTTATCTATTATTTTTTGTTCAAATTAGAAAAAGTTTATTGTCATGCCAGACATTTCGCTAAATGTACTTGAGTAGTTTGTTGTGACACTGAACTGAGCTGGAGTATTAGGAATACGAGTGAATACTGACATGATAAGGTAACAGGTAACCAATCCAGCCAACAGTTTTGTTGTTAATTGCCACTGCCTTGGATTAAAAGCTCACTGAAAATAACAATAAAATAAGAACAATAAAGGAACAATGAGCTAGCTCATACATACTAATGAGTGTTGGAGTATGCGTGCATTTGATGCACATGTCAGAAACACAGACGCGTATGCACAATTTGGGTAGACGCGTGTCACACACGTATTTTGATTCGCATATCTCTAGCTGTACTGTACATGTAGGTATTCCAGGTATGGCCCCCTCAATAATACTGGTGTCAGCACCAGTAGCACAAGTAATACACCATGTATTGCCTTGTTGTGCTTTCCATAATATTATTATACTTGAATTTAATTCTTTGAGAAAAGCCAAATAAGAATATGCCTTTTAACACTTGATTCTCAGTCTCTCTAGTATCAGTGGCCACTGTGGCCTTGGCCAATCCCTCAAGTTTTGATGTAGTCAGTGTGTGTGGGACAGAGATTCCATTAGAAGAATTCTTTGAACATCAACTGAAGGACTCTAGATAACAATAACCTTTTACTAAGAAGTGGATTTTGAGGTTAAAAGAAACTTTCAACGTTTTAGTGATTACTAAGAAGTAAGTAAAAGATTTGTTGTTTTCATCAGGACCTAAAGCATTACAAGTTTTATTACTGGTTTGCTTTCCCGGCTCTGTGTCCTGAGATCAATGCCACCAGCATGTCGTCTCCTGTATCACTTGCTGATTACTTCACACCAATACAGGTTAGACTTGAGACACCATTATATTGTTCCTGTTTAGCAATAGGTAATTACCAGGATGCTTGGGCCCAGGGCTTGACACTAACACTCACCCACTTTCCATTGAAGCGTAAATTTACCTCTTGGAGTGTGAAAAAAAGGAAATTATGGGCTGTGATGGAAAGCAGATTTTTCTTTTAAAAGACTTTAGTGAAAATGTTTCCAAATGAAATAAGAAAAACCTCAGACACCGATTTTTGTTCAGTTGATATGGAAAAATTTTGCCTTGCATACTCGCCTTTTCCACCATATTGGAGGATTGAATAAACTCCCTAGGAGTTCTGTGCATGGTAACTGAATGCGACACAATTACCTGGATAATCTGGCCTGGATAATCAAAAATATGAATCTTAATGAGTCAAAACTAAAACTGAATGATTGAGCAAACAAAGCATGAAATTTCATTTTACAACAAAGAACATCTGAGCAAATCAGAGCTCAATGAAATGCATTGCATTCATACTGTGCATGTGAGCTCAAAACGTGTACAGATTTGTGTTTTGAAGCGAAACAAATTCAGTTTGAAGGGAAAGAAGTTTTGCTACGGATCTTAAACATTTTTATTATTGTGGTTAGCAACTTAGAAGATACATGTACTGTAATCCATTTTGGAAAGTAAAATTTTAAGGTGGAAGGTAAATTTTGAAATCTATTTGGCATCATTAATTTATTATTATTATTTTGACTACTGAAAACTGGCAGAATTCTTTTGTTTTTCTTTCTCAGTTAAATTAATTTTAATTTGTAATCTCAGTAGGCTTTAAAGAGGGTTGTCCAATACTGTTGTCGTAACATGAGTCATAAAATATGACTGCTTGTGGTTTAAAGAATGAGTGTATACTCATATGTAAGGTGCTTGTTTCTGCTTGTTGCACTTGTGTCTACTTGTGGTTTAAGAACAAGGTATACACATGAGTAGCATGCACTTGTGTCTGCTTGTGGCTTAAAGAACGAGGTATATAAGTTTGTAAGGCCCTAGCTAGTAGCCTGCACTTGTGTCTGCTTGTGGCTTAGGCCTCCTTTACATGGAGGTAGGAAGATCCTAGCTCTAGGAAGATCCTATAGAGGGCGAACCAACTTTTCGTTTGGTTTACATGCAGAAATTTCGGTCTGAAATTTCGACAAAATTGTCTTCCTTTAGCCGCTGATCGCCCAGCCATTGCCATGTTTGTTTGGTTTATTGTTTTTGTCCCTGGTACTAGGATCTTCCTAGCAAAAGCAGTTTACATGGTGCTAGGACCTTCCTAGTGCTGGGATCTTCCTACCTCTCAGGTAGGAAGATCCAAGCACTAGGGCCAAGTGCAACACTTTGCATGTAAACTGAATGCAGAAAACATATGGCACTAGGATGATCCGCCTTCTAGGATCTTCCTAGTGCTAGGATCTTCCTACCTCCATGTTGGAGACCTTAAAGAATGAGTAAACACATGCAGCGCGCTTGTTTCTATTTTTCTGCCATGTTATTCTTCCTGCTAATGAGATGCATTTTTCCACTCAACAAGTCATTTTGTCGAGTCAACAATTATTTTGTCCATCTGTACGACTCGTACGACTCAACAACTTTTCCAAGCGGACCCTAGTGTGAACTAATTAGATGCATTTTCTACTCAACAACTCTGTCTGTCAAGCCGTCACAAGTTATCCACTCGTACGAGTTGTAAAACATATTTTTCCACTCGCATCATGTTGACAGTATGACTCATACAACTCAACTACTTTTCGAAGTGGACCCTTGAGTGAACTAATGAGATGCGTTTTCTCTTGGTCCATTTTCCAGGATTTGTTCGACTGTCAACGCAATTCGAATGCCATATCAATGAGAGCGAAAGGGACAGAAGGAAAGCGAATCCAGTGAATACAGGATTAACCTCGTCCCGGTGCCAAAATTGCGTCTGCTAGACGAAATTGCAGCAGTTTCTTAGAATGAGCGGGGAATTAGAAACTGGACTAATTTAATGTGAACTGCTTCATCATTTTCAGTAAATCACTGCCCATTGTTCACTAGTTAACAGAGTCAATACACTGTGTAGTGAACCCAACCACAACTGACAAAAATAAGTACCCAAGTGGGCATGTGTGTCTACTGCCTTAGGGTGTTAGAAAAACTTGAGTCACCACGGACAGTTACCATTATTTTGAGAAAATAAATGTTTGCACATCAACAAACTGGTGAAAGGAATTTTGAAAAAAAAAAACAATAAATTTATGGGAATCAAACGTGATTTAACACCATTCAACTAAAAGCAAACAAGATTTATACCCATATTATGGTTTACAAAGTTGCTGAAAAGCATATTCGGTATAAATGTAGCACCATGGACCCCGACATCAAGTCTCGTAATCTTGCCAGGTCAAATTTCAAACTATACAAATAGTGAGGGGAGTACAAATGCAAACCAGTGAAACTTAAAAATATAGTTTTCTTTTCATCAGAGCAAATAGAAAGATTACAAAGCATATCTGGCAAATTTTTGCAAGACGTCAATCGGTTTGTGAAAATACAAAAACTTTCAGATGAGAATTCTCTAGTATAACAATTGACACCAACGTTGCGCATCGCGCATGCTGTAAGATTCTGTCAACAAACCAGTCAAAGGAATTTTGAAAAAAATAATGGAAATCAAAGTACATGATTACAATACAATACAATACAATATTCTTTATTTAACGAAGGTGACGTAATTAACCCAATGAGTTATCTAACTTACGGCCTTCACAAATTTAACACCATAATAAAAAATAATAATAATAAAAAAACATTTATAACGTGCAAATTCCATAAAATGTTCAAATGCGCATGACAAGATTAAAAACGGAATAAAAAGGCTAAAAAGCTAAAATTACAATTAAAAGTAAACTCACAATAACAAAAACAACTATGATAACAATGCATGGCAAAAAGGTGAGTTTTTAGCTTGGCTTTAAAAATACTAACTGTGCTGGCGCTTATGTCAAATGGTAACGCATTCCACAGTTTCGGTGCAGCGCAGGTAAAAGAATGATCACCTAGTACAGCTTTAGATTTAAAACGCGGATAACTAAGTAATAGTTTATCGCTAGAATTCCTTAGGTTATATTTAGATGGGAGCCTAAGAGAAATGAAAGATGATAAATAAGGAGGCAAACAAGATTTATACCTATATTATGGTTTACTTGAGGAGATTTCTCTCTCAAATCCTCAAAGTCGCTGAAAAGCATATTGGTTATAAATGTTGCGTTATTTGACCCCGAAGTCAAGTCTAGGTCAAATTTCAAACTATGCAAATATTAAGGCGTACAAAATGCAAAACAGTGAAACTTAAAAAATTAATATAGTTTTCTTTTCATCAGAACAAATACAAAGATCGATTGCGAAATGATCATGTGATGAACAAAACGGTCGAAACACTAAGAAGAGAGCTGGTCAGGCTTAGTGAGGGGTTGAAAACCAAAAAAACTGTCAGTAACAGAATTTAAATGTAAACTTTTCGATTTCCGAGAGCAGGTCAGGCTTAGTGAGGGGTTGAAAACCAAAAAAACTGTCAGTAACAGAATTTAAATGTAAACTTTTCAATTTCCGAGACATTTTGCAAACCGAAACACGCCAACTGATTAAAGCCAGAGTTTTCTGCAGTCGATCTACCATCATCCACACTTCCGTCGTTTGGTCAGGAATTACTTATTATAAACAGTTTCTGATTGGATTGCAAAATGCTGAGAAGAGCCAAATTTCTCTTCAGGTTTGATTGGCTATGATTATCTACTGACATTAACGCTAACAGTTTTTGGTATAATTGCAAAGTGTCTACCTGCACAAGCAGTAGACACAAAAATGTTGTGATTTACTTAAAATGAAGTACCAACATCTTGTCATAAATGATAGTGAACCATAATGAACAGAATGAACCCTAGCCACATCTTTTATGACATTATCTGACGTTGTTTTAATGTAATAATTATATCTGCTTTGACTGCATAATTATTTATGATTGATGTCCATCTAGATTGCAAGCCTTCAGTCAGCATATGATTCCCTCAGTGTTGATGGCTTAGGTGAGTAATGTCCAAATACCTGATACAGGGCTGTCACTCATGTTTACATAATTATGTATATAGCGACATTTATGGCAAGGTAATCAAGGTAAAATATAGTTCAGTTTTTTTTCTGTGTTTTGATTTTCTATCGCAGTAGTTGTGGCTCAAACAGATTTCTGCAGGGGAAAATTTCCAGCCTTTCACTGGCTGACATGTTTTAGTGGCATTCTAGATATTAAAATCAGCTTGTGCTAGCTCAGTCAGAGGGAGACAAAAATGGGAATTACATCTTTTTAGCCAAAGGACTTGTTTGCATCAGAGTATATTGATTTAAGCATTTGCTATGATGCCCAATGTAAAATGAGAATACAGGTACAGTGCATGAAATAATATAACTAGTCACATAGAAATTATTGGTTTTATTTTTCTGCATATTTTGTCCAAACCTGCAGCCTCTCCCAGAGCGACCCACTCCAATACCTTAAGGCTCAACTCCACAATAATGTAGAGGGATTCTTTTCTTTCTCCCCGAATGCATTGAACCATCACCATCTATCTGTAAGGATTAATGATTTGTTGCCAACAGGACCTGGATTCTTTCTTATCAAGGTTTCTGAAAGTGTCGTCTCTGTGGGCCACATCAGGGAATGGGACACATTTTACAGTGGCTGTGATTCAGAGGTGAGGATATGAGGGGGCAATTTTAACCAGATGTATTACCAAATAATGATTATTACCAAATAATAATTGAACTTAATTTACAACATAATCTAATAATACAGGAAAGGTAACATTTACTCAGAATAACTGAAAAGCTAATCGAGCTGAGTAAACTTAAGTAATGTTTAAGTATAGGTATAACCCTGAAGCTTACGCTGTAATTAGTGCATTCAGACCTGGAGACTGTTTGATTGTGCCGCATGTTTCATTGTTATGTAACAAGGAAAGTGAAACTTAAAGGGACACTGTCATATCATCTTCATGCATGCGCTGGATTTTGGAATCGAAACTTGAAAAGATCAGGCAGAATTTTTCTAGTTTGAAGAGCCACATTCAAAATGGCATCGACTGTCAAAAGCGGTGTTTGAACACTTGGCGTGAAAATGGTCATTCAGTCTCCTCAAGAGAACAAAGTAAAGGGGTTCAAAATGTATCAACGCATCTACAACGAGGAAAAGTGTTTTCAAGGCTTGAATTCATGAGAAATTCCACGTACACAGCAGTGTATTTGATGGAAATGTATTAGGTGAAGCTAAATAAATGCAGCGAGTCTATTTGTAGGCACTAGTCAATGTCAGAGACCATCAGATCATTGTTTGCTGATAAGCATTTACTATCTTTGCTTTAAAATTTGTATTTAGCATGGTATTTTGAAGAAAAACCTGTATTTATAGTTGAGAGGCACTGCACTGATTGTGTTTACTTGAGTCACAAATTAAACCAAGCGGTGTGTATTAAAACATGGCATAATTTTTCCCCTGGTTACCATCATTTGACTTCAAAGTCGTTGCTTGCAAATAAATTTACTGTCTTTCAGCTTTAAAAAGGCATGTTAAGATCGGCAATATGTTGAAGTATGTTGGAGGTTATCTAACATCACCACAGAAATGATGAAGCTACTGACTATAATTAACAGTTCATTATTGGTTATTCCTTTCATACAAGCAATAGTTTCGAGAGACTTTTTTAACTTTATTATGACTTTGTTTAACTTGGATTTTATTGCCTAAGGTGCTTCAGTGTATATACTAGTACAAAGTCATGTACAGTGGTGGAGTAGATAATAATAATTATCAATAATTGATAATGTTACATTTGTTGCATCATTACAGTGCAAGTTATGAGTTGAATGTCTTGAATAAAGTGTCATTGTATCATGTACACTATTAAAATTGGCATTTGACCACACTTGAAATGAGTATTTTTTGGGTGATCCTGTATTAAGTGGCCATCTGTATATAATGGAGCCAGTTTCTAAAGTCCCAAGGGAAGCCATTATATGCAGGTCTCACTGTACAAGACTAAACTGCAACACCTTAAGCTACTAATTGCACCACCAGAAAAATAGTGGAAATGTAAAAAAAAAAAGACAGTGACCAACCCTTGGCTATCCATTGAAGATTATGTGTGCTTGCAGAAAATATTCATAGCCCTCTGTACACATGGAAATTAAGTCATTGTAAACTTTGCAAAGAGGGGTCTCTCAACTGTAAAGCTAACATATAACAAGTGGGATTTCTTGGGAGGTATGGTTGAACAAACCAAACACAAGTTACATGTATAGATTATTCTCTTTCTCTTAATGTGCTTTCAAAGTTTTGAAAAAGTTTTCAATTGTATTTTTTGAAATGTAATCCAAACTCATTAATTTTTCAAGTAAAAGGGGATCTGGTGTAGAGTAGCCAGGTACCCTGAGTGAATTTGTTGGACAGAGCTTTCAATTATGCACCTAAGAAAGCCGGGTATTCCTTTGAAAGTAGATGGGTGCCGGTACCTGGGTCCCAGCTTCTAATACAAACACTGCAAACTACTGTCCAACAGCTGACTACACCACGGTTAGGTAATAGTGATATTAGCATTGTACTGTGTTTTCATTGTTACTGTCACTTATCTCGCAAATAAACAAATAAATCTGTTAGTTGAAATATCTCATCACCTGTGCACTTGTATTTGTTTTTCAGTTCATGGTAGGATTTGCTGATCCTTGCACCATGCCTCAGAATCCTGGCTGGCCCCTTAGAAACTTTATTGCCTTACTTGCTTATCACTGGTTAGTGCAGTTCATTGATGTGTTACTTGCAAATTATAGCCCCTTTATTTATTTGTTATTCAAGTTAGGTGAATACATTAATTAACCCCTTATACCCTAAGGGGTCTCCTTTTGATAAGTAAAATTATCTGGTGTTAGACAGAGTGAAATGGGATTGAGGAAATTAGGGTTAAGGGAGACAGTTTTTTAACCCTTTAACCCTTAAGGGGTCCACTTTTCCTTGGACGAGTAAAATCATCTGGCATGAGACAGAGTAAAATCTATAAGTCACACAATTATATCTGTGTGAGTCACATGATCAAAGGCAGCTACTGTACATACATTGTACAGCCAAGGCCCGGAAACTATATTCTTGGTGTTATAGTTTATTGGTGTTGGTTGTTTAATTGTTTAACTGTGCAAAAATTGATATAAATTTCTAGGAATTGACAGTAGATATCTTTTAACATTTGCCACAGGGGTTCTACAGTTACTAGTATAAAGATTTTGTGCTGGAGGGATCAAGTGAGATCTGGCAAGAGAGATACATCTCATAGTGTGGTGTTAAATGTCAAACTCCCATCATTCTCAAAAACAGGTTAGTGTAAACCACTGTTGTTATACACTGTAGTGTATGGTAGAATGTACTGTAGTGCATGACAATCTTTTAGTTAGTGCTGAGATGTGACAAGACCATTGACCAAGAAGAAGGTGGAACTGATAAAAATAGAACACAAGAAGGTTCCCTTTTTGACAGGCCTGTAAGCATGACCCCACACAAGCCTTTATTTGACCTGAGTGTCAGGCATTGGGGAAGAAACAATGGAAGTAGATTCAAATTATTCAGTTTGCATGCAGCTGCGAGTTTTCAGTTCTGGTGCTTTGAAATAAATGCCCACTGTATCTCATCTGGCAATAGGTGCAACATCCTAGATTTTGAGGCATGGCAACTAGCATCCAAACATCACATGACTTCTTCTGTACCATGACCTCTCTCTTTAGTGTATAATAAGGACTAACATGGATGCAAAAATTTGGGCATACTAATTTACATTTTCCCTGAATCTATCTGTTTTAGAAATCCCAAAATGTGTCGGCTGGGAGAAAAATAAGCACCAGAAGCTTGTACCACGTGTGGTGGATCTAAGTTCAACTATGGACCCTGAGAAGTACACACTCCTTCTACACATTAACCATAATTATTTATTAGACAGTGAATTTCCTACTTTGCAGTGTGCATGTCAAACGGTGACCAACTAAGGGGACTATTTTACAGGTGAAATTTGATCTCAGGTTATTTTTTATTTAACCTACTGTAGGTCAAAATGAAATTCCTTTGTCTTATGAATAATTAGGGTTAGGAGACAAAGAAATTTCATTTTGACCTAGGTTAAATAAAAAATAACCTGTGATCAAATTTAACCTGTATCAACTACATTGAGCCCTCTTTTACTCAGTTGATCTGCTTTATATGGAGAATGAAAGTTGACTTATGATTTGTAAAGGGACATAAAATTCCAAGGAAAATTTAATACTGGTAGACGAATTACTGGATGTAGCTGTCAATGTTACAGACTTCCTATCAGGGACACCCATAGTGATCATGTACATATCTGGTATGATTCCTCTGTTAACCAAGAAGTTATCATGTCAGCGGTCTTCGTCACTTTTACCATTAGTTAGTGACAGTGAAAATTATGTGCACTTATTGACTGAGTGGGAGGGCCAGACAGGAAAATATTTGGCTCGAGGTCATGCCGGCGAGGTCCATGCGCCATGACTGAGAGCCAAATATTTTCCCGTTCAGCCCAACCTGACTCAGTCAATAAGTGTCTTATTTAGACTTCTTCATGAGCACGAAGAAGATGAAGTGTTTTACCAAAAATTGACAAATTTGCACAGAAAATTGATCTAATATGTTGTTTGTATTTGGTTTCTGGTTGCAGAATCAATTTACATGGTTAGACGTGACGAAATTTTTGTAAATTCGTATCCCTTGGGCCGTATGTGTTCCTAACGGGGCCGTACGGCTTTTTCCGGCCCTGCTCGTGCAAAGGCGTATGGCCCTCATACAGGGATTTTCTCAATAGTTTCACAATGAAAGTGCATGCAGGGCCGTACGGGTCATATGATAAAACAAACTTACTTGGCAAATGACATAATTGTAAGAGAAACATACTAAACAGAGTTTCCAAAAGGCAATCTTTCACACTCCTTACTCTTACAGCTGTATGAAAACCACTAAGTAAACGTTTCAATGGACATACTCTACATAATGTGATACACCGCTCTCACTTGATGCAACCCATCACAAATGTTGTTTTCGCAAAAATTATTTATGTTGATCATGTTTGCAATTTTGTTGCCCCAATGACACTGTGGTATTCATTCACAGACTGGCTGCATCTTCAGTTGACCTAAATCTCAAGCTCATGCAGTGGAGACTCTTGCCATCTTTAGAGCTCAACAAAATTTCACATACAAAATGTCTTCTCCTTGGAGCTGGGACTCTTGGCTGTAATGTGGCAAGATGTCTTTTGGTATGATGAGACTTTGACATCTTTTACAAAGTGGCAAGTTTATCACAAAATTAATTACCTAGACCTGATAAAACCTCTTCAACTTTTGCTTATTCTCTTTGTCTAATTTAGTAAAAAGCGGTAGTCATTTTTAACTCTCAGGTTATTTCAGGTAGCCAGAACCCCTATCAGGTGGTGTAACATGTAAATTCTTCTTCATTTTCTTTTCCAACTTCTGGGGTGAAATAAAGTGTTGTTGTTGTTGTTGTTAAACATCTTCATCACAATTGAAAGTGTCCTTTGCATCAATCAAATGTAATTTTGATCAGACCCAACCAAATTGAAATACTAAATGCAATTAGTTCAAGTGCTCGAGTAGGTGTGGCTGTTCGAAATTGTGTCACTACAGTACCTCAGGCAGCGAGTTATTGGTAATTCTTAGTGCGTGTTACTTTTTAAGACAAGGTGTGAAAGGTTGAGTACGTTGAGGGAGTCATTCTGGAAGTATCAAATTGTACTACACGCGTACGGTAACTTCATTCATGACACATTAGTTAATGTTTTTCGTTTTAGGGTTGGGGTGTTCGCACCATTACCTTTGTGGACTATGGTACAATTTCATACTCTAATCCTGTACGTCAAACATTGTTTGAGTTTGCTGACTGTCAGAATGGAGGGAAACCTAAGGCGGAAACTGCTGCTTCTGCTTTGAAGAAAATATTTCCTGGTGTGGTGAGTTTTAATTGAAGAAAGTATAATGAGTAGTGCCAAAATGCATAGATCTATAAAATAAATACATCCATTCAATATTGTAATATTGAGTAAATTCCTGTGCATGAAAATACACTTTTTCAACCAAAACCATTTTTAATCAATTGTGAATTGCACACGTGCATTTTCCTGTGCTTTGTGCTGGCTGCATATAATTGCTTCATATTCTGATTGGCTCATTCCACTGTTTGTGTCTGTTGTGATTAGCTGGAGAAATAGCTTTGGTTTTGCAGCACTTGATTGAAATGCGCTCTAAATGTATGAATAACTACAGTCAGCTCTCCACTAATGGACACTCTCATAAGCGGACAGCTCTGCTAACAGACACCTATTTCAATTGCCCTTTTTACCTCTTAGTCAAACTCTGCATTTACCCATTCCCGTAAGCAGACACTCTCTCATAAGTGACACGGACAGTTTTGAAAGTGAAAATCAGATTTTTCTTTTGTTTACACTCTCGTAAGTGGATGCCCTTCGCTTTAAGTGGACACTTGGCAATGGAATTGGTCTTTAATTTGCAAATAATCAACAAAAATAATTTATGACCTTTAATTGACAGAGCAACAGAACAGTGGATTTTGGCAGTGGGCTAATAGGATGTACTGTAAGGCTGATGGCGTTTTCTCCCAATTACCGTTAAAGCTCTATTAAAGCCCCCATCTCTGTTAACCCCCCCCTCTCTAAGCACCCCATTTAGAAGCGGTTTTTGTAATAAGCCCCCCCCCCCCCTCTCTAATAAGCCCCCCTCACCTTTGGGACATGAGATTTTATAATAATTAGTCCCTCCTATTCCCTCTTTGGAAATCCAGTTCATGATGCCCAGTTGGTTACTTTGTATTTAAGCAAATGTACACTTAAGCACATAATACTGTTTACTTCTCTGTATTAAATAATAAAGTTTCACTGCAGTTGTTTGAGTTTAGTACAGAAATTATTTAAAGTCAAAAACGAAGGGTTTAAGATTTGAAATAAGGCCCGCCTCTCTAATAAGCCCCCCGTCAATGAGGCCTGAAATGAAATAAGCTCCCTGGGGACTTAATAGAGCTTTTACGGTAAGTTATTGGGGTTTTTACCCTCAAAAATTATGAAAAGGATCTCTAGTGATATTCTAGGACAGGAATAACATGAATTTGTCTAAAGCAAACAGGGGCGTTTGGCAATGAATTATTTGGTGATGACAGTCAGATGGTAAAAAATTAATGACTGAAACATGTGATTTATTCAGCCCTGTCACACACAAACTCAGAAAAAAAGAATTCCGTGTTCTCCCAGCAGGAGATGAACCCACAACCTTCAGATTACTAGTTTAGATACTCTGACCTACAGGAGATGCGTGGGAGCTTAGGCTACCTGGTACAGTAAATGCTCCAAGGTGTTACAAGTATAACACCTGGTACAGTAAAATATTAACACCCCAAGCTGGTATAAGTATTGATTTTATAGAAACGGTTGTTTGTTTCATGATCAGCAAGGTACTGAAAGAGACGTGATAATTTTGTTTTTGGCTTAGAATGCGTCATCTTTCCAACTGTCCATTCCCATGCCTGGACACTCCATGGGTCAGTCACCAGGTACATAACTCAGCCAATATTGTCTTGGTTTATACTCACATGTCTAACTTCACCTTAGCCTGCGTAGCAGGTGCTGGAAAAAGTGGGTTGCGAATGAGAGCAGCACATGTGAAGAAGAGATATGAACCACTCTGATTTATACCCCATTTTTTTCCAGCCCTTGCTAGGCTACAGACTTCGCCATGTTGTTTACCATTTTCCAGGGTTATCTGATTAAGTTATAATTTTTCCCTTACTTTGTTTCAGAGGAAACAGAAAAAGTCAAACAAGATGTCAGTAAACTTGAGGAGTTGATTGATAGTCATAATGCAGTTTTCCTGTTGATGGACACAAGAGAGAGTCGGTGGCTACCCACTGTCATTAGTGCTCTGAAAAACAAGGTGCTTTCAACTTCAAATCAGTTACTACTCCTAATTAACAATTACACTAGGGAAATCGCGCAGAATGTTGCAATGTTTTGACAACAAAAGTGTGTTGTGACTCTTGCCTATTGATTGCAAGGTGAGTTCCTTTTATGCCAGCTCCATTTCGGCCTGAATTTTAAAAGAACGATGTTTGTTGTTTTGGCAAGTGGTGTTGCAAATATAATGGTACATCCTGCCATACAACCAAACGTTTGTACATACTGAATTAGCACAATTCTCCTAAACATTATAAGGATTGTGTTTAGTTCCTTGTAACTACAGTCACTAATTAAAGTATGCCACCTAGAACTTTTTTGTGGAGCTGTTATCCTTGATCAGTTATCCAATCAGTCGTTTGTGTGCATGCTAATTACTGAAACTGATGTTATGTTTCAGTGTGTAATCACCGCAGCACTTGGTTTTGACACGTTTCTAGTCATGCGGCACGGTGCTAGAGATGCAGGGAACATTTCACACCACAGAGCAACTACTCTGGATTCTATCCCAGGAACCTCCTTGGGCTGTTACTTCTGCAATGATGTGGTGGCACCTGGAGATGTAAGTGTTAAAATACATTATGATACAAGCATCATCCTAGCCCTGCATGGGAGGCTAGGCTTGCAACTTGAATGTAAACCAATGAGTTTTCACTTGCCATAGTCATACTTGCCTTTGCACTTTTTTCCCAATGAGGAGATTATTCACACTACTCTTGATTGTAGCCTCATAATGAGTTCTTACCAAGGCGTTTTTTGTCCCCAGTCCACCCGTGACCGCACGTTGGATCAGCAGTGCACGGTATCTAGGCCAGGCATGTCATACATCGCCAGTGCCTTAGCAGTAGAGCTTCTGGTCTCTCTTACCCAGCATCCTTTGGGGTGAGTTTGAATCCTTGTTTACTTTACATACGATTAAGGATGTGAGGCACTGTGTCACCATGAATGAAATTTGTTTTCATGGTGGACAAGTTTAGCTTTTGTCACTGGTCTTAACGATTGTTTCTCAGCCTTAGATTGCCCACTGCTACATTATCTGTTTCTCATGTGCTTGTGTTTAACCCATTGGCACCCGTGCCGGCCAAAACCGGCCGTAAAAAACTCCCATGCTTCAAAACATTGTAACTTTCTCAATCGCACGAATATTGCCTTAACTGTTAGTTGTGAGCACGAAATGGAATGCCCTTAAATTTGGATATCCAATAAATGCAAGAAATGTAGCGATTTTTACCAAATATGGCCTTTTGAGTTTGGACAAGAACGAAACTGGCCGTTTTTAACGTCAAAGAGAAACAACAAAAATGCCCCTTTTTGTCTTCATGTTTTTTAGAGAAAATCATCGTCGAAAAACCAAAATTCAACCATCATAACGAAATTCAGTCCTTTTTCTAGCTTAGAAATGACTTTTTTTGTTCATATTCTTCTCCCGAGCGTAGATACAGCCTTTTGTTCCAGTGCATTCGGGCCTTCCCGACATTTTCAACATCTTGAGCGCATTGCATGCTGGGAACTAACGAGAATTTTTGACAGCGCCCGTTCCTTCCCCCAATTCTTTCACATATAAACTAAGTCTACAGCCACTCCGACCTACCGCCAAAATTTCCTGCTCCTGGTCATCTTCAGGACGCAGAAATTCCAAAATATGTGGCGGTAGGTCGAGAAATTCATCAATAGTCGAGTCCCAAAGGTACTAAGTGTTCGACCGGCCAAATTCCCAGTTCGTCGAGTAACAAGCCAAATTCAACAACAAAGTACATCACCTTGCTCGATTCTTTGAGAAAGTGGACTCTTAGCTACCGTCACGCTTAATGATGCTCATCAGGCAGCCGCTAAAGATGAAAAATGGCTGTAAATTTAGCAGAAATCGCAAGCAAACCGAACTTGGGCCATTGTTGTCGCTTCACGGATAAAAAATAGCTACGTCAAAATGACGTTTTCAGAAACCTTGAGCCTCCAGTGGCTTAGGACAGCACCACTTTTCCCTGGTAGTTCAAATAAAGAGTCACGAATTGCTATTCATCGTTTATAGGTGGAAAATCACTCCCAAAATGTAAAAACCTGCGGTAGTCAATGGGTTAAATGTATAAATATTTTGTTATTATCATCATCATCATCATCATCATCATCATCATCATCATCATTATTATTATTATTATTATTATTATTATAGGTCAACTGTAGGAAAGTTGAGGAGAGTGGGGTGTGTCTCTCACGTTAATAATTTATGAGTAGAATTGTTGTGAATTACAAGGTTCGTTACATTGCGTTTACAATATTGCGTGCTAAATAGTTTAAACAATAGACATAGAGCGACTTACAGGGAGAGTGTCAGGTTTATGTGTTTCACCTGCTGATTGAGATTGGGTATCTCCCATTTGATATGCATGGATTCCTTAAGCCTCGCTTGATATTTAGTAGCTGCATAGTCCAGAATCTGGAAACAATCCGTTGAACAGGATGCTCGACAAGACTCTGAACTCAGCAGATGTTTGTGAACGTGCGAAGATCCATCCGATAGTAAGTGCTCGCGCACTCGCGTGGAGAAGTGTCGGCTTGTTTCGTCGACATAACAAGCGTTACAGCTTGCACACGAGAATTTATACACCACGCGACTATCAATTGTTGTGTTAAGATGACAGATATTTGTATGTTAGTAACAGGCTTTATTTTGGCATTAAGATTCACAAACACAAATTGCGTAAATTAACATGAAATTCTTCTATTTTGACCCAAGACTTGGCAATAATCCACTGAGACTGGTTATGTTACCCCTCTAAACAAGAGTCACTGGTAATGGATGAAAACGTGTTGGTTGGTTTTTTGCAGGATAAGAGCTGCAGCTGATACGAGTGCTAAAGATGCACACCTGACAGCTGATCTGGAATCTCATTTAGGGCTGGTACCACATCAGGTGAGACCATGATGATTGTCATTGCACCTTTGATGTCACATTTCTGTCGGAACGGCACTTCCTTACGTCTTCCATATGATAACTGTATGTGTGGTGCCACAAGGCTCTGTTGCATGCCGGTTAATTTCCACCCGGGCAGCTAAACCGGAGTAAGCAGTCTTTAAATCAGAAAAAGCTTTAAGACGAGTGCGGACAGGAGAGATTTGATAAAAGTCAGCAAGAAATGAGCGTTAAATTTCGGAAAAGAACTGAGCATATCATTATGAGATAAACTTTCTCACGAAATTGTTCGTTATGTCTTTCCAGCTTCGTGGTTTTTTGTCCAGGTACCATTTAGTTCTTCCTGCCAGTTTAGCGTTTGACAAGTGCATTGCCTGCTCTTCAAAGGTAAGACCACAGGTAACCTAAGCTCAAAGTCTGTTGTGGATCCCTTGATGCCCATTGTATATGTTTTTGTGCTGTTGCAGGTAATTTTGATAGCCTGCACGGCAGGCGCTAGAAAGGGGAGTGGAAGGGGAAAGCGCGCGCGCGCGCGCGAAGCGAGGGAGAGAGCGTGGAGCGCGACGGGAGCGCGCGCGTTTTCTCCCCTTTCCTTTCCCTTTCTAGCGCCTGCCACACAGGCAATGATTTTGATTGTATTCGGCAACTTTTTCCTCGTCGCTAACCAATAGGGTGTTATGTATGTGAGATGTGATCCTCGGTTGACCTTGTTGTTAGGGTAAGAAAAGACAAAATATTTCCTGTAGATGACTGTTAGCTGGAGAGGGATATTTCACAAGGAGAATAGCGAATTTATTCGTTTAACTGAGCTTCACTTCTCCTACCTTAATACTGGTGAGGTTTATGCTGTGTATTCTTCTTGCTTCTCGTTTAGTTGCATGTTCGTTGATTCCTCAGGTACTGGCAAGCTATAAAGAGGAAGGATTTTCATTTCTCATGAAGGTTTTCAATGTACCAAGTTACTTAGAGGACCTAACGGGTCTGACGCAGCTTCTACAGGACACAAGAGTCAGCGAGGTCAGTTGATAAACACCGCGTTCAGGATTGCTTCGAGATGATGAAATGTTTAGTGCGTCGCAGTTCGAAGATTGGAATGTCACTGTCTCAAAGATGGTCTACAAAACGTTTCTTTCTTTCTTTTTTTTTTTCTTTAAAAGGAAACTTTTCTCCTTGGTACCCCTTTCTTGACCCGGCGTATGAATAGGTCCCACTAAACCAGTAGGGAAACAGAAGATGTTGGAGGGGGTGGTATACAATGCTTTGCGGGGGAGGGGGGGAGTAAAGCTCCCAGTCTGGATCCCCGACACACGGCCACCTCGTTATTACGGCTACCGTTTTTCGTCCCGGCGAAACGCCCATACTTTTTCTCATAACAAAACCCCGTTAATGCGGCCAATAAGGCCACATTGTGAAATCCGAACGTGTATATTCTTTACAAATTCACCTCTTTTATACGGCCACTCAAACGAAATTGAGTTTGGGGCAATTGCTTTGAAAAGGATAGTATGTATAGCAGTTTGATCTTGTTTGTACAATTCAGCTCTCTCACTTAAGAAACCAGCGATGAAATTTGACCCTACCTCGCTAATACGGCCACCCTGTCAATACGGCACAATTTTTGTGGCCCGTTGGTGCCGATATTCAACACCGTCAGTGCTAACACTGATCCCAAACACTGATATCGACTTCGAATGACCCTCCGTGCGACTTGACCGTGTTTTTAGAGCAAATGCAATGAAGGAACAAGGGAGAGGAGTCAGTGCAAATGGGAATCTTCGGAAACTGCTGCATTTTTCAGTTGTTCAACTCATGAACTTATAATTTTTGGCTTCTTTGTCAGTATCACATTCGAAGAGACGTAACCTTCATGAAATATTTTCTTCATTGTAGGTCTGGGAGATGAGTGATGATGAAATGCCTGAATAATTTGTGATTCCTTCAAATTCAAGTCAAAGTGAAGACAGACCTGACAGGGGAAATCTCAAGAACCCCTAGGGTACCTCCCTCAGTAGCCACTGTTAGACTGGATCACGAGGCCAATATAGATGTGTTAGAGGGTATAATTATCCCAGTCGATCATCCTACTTCCACAGAAAATTTGATCGCCCGATGAAATATCCATGATCATAGAGATAAATGTGCCGAGTGCGTTAAAATATTGAAAAAGGAAAAGATTTTGTGATGATTGTCCTTATCTGGCGCAGTTGAATACTGTTTCTGTGAGATACCACAGACTTGCAACTGAAAAGTACCATGTTAGTATTTCAGTTGTTCCAGGCTGTATTATTCTTCATGTCTTACCGAAAATTGTCCGTGTCCGTGTCTTTTCGTTACTGAATGGTTTTATCCTAGCAATCAGCACCTTCTTACCACTGACACACCTTCCACTGAACTATTTCCATGGAAAGGAATACCTCAGTCCGATCACAGATCCGGGGCGCTAGAGCTGAGTGGAGCCTAAGAAGTCTTTTAAAAAGCAGATGCATACAACATTATCAGAGTCGTCTAGTGTAATAAAATATTAGATGTGAATAAATAATCGGAGCCCTCTCTATTAATCTGTGCGTTGACTGAGCTTGTTGCAGGCGTTTAAGGAGTTCACTTCCTAAGCTTTGTTAAACGTCAAATGTAGTCGTTTAAATAGCCATTTCACTTTAAACGCTTCTCTCTAAAATCTAATATCAGTACCTGCCCTCCCATGGATGTTGTTGGTAATGTTTTTGAGAATCGCTGGAAATTTGTATCATGTTATCACGGCGACAAATCGGGCTGAAATAACCGCTAGTCTACACGCGGGATATAAAAGTACAACAGAGTCCGAAAAAAAGAGCACAAATATTGCAAGTGTGAACGGAAGTTTGTAATCATCAAATTTTAAAAATATAGTGGAAGTGCAGGTACATCAACACTCGCCTGATGTTACACACAAATTTCAATTATTAGACGTCGCCGGTCGCCTTTGCAAATTATCAATTTTCCTTACGTTTAATGCATCACTTTTAACAGTTTGATTTTTAGGGAACCCTCGTCAGTAACTTGACATTTTACTCTTGACCCTCGGCGATTACCAAGACTCGCGTTGCCGGTCTGTAGGGCGCCAGGAATTTTATTTGTGTACTTAAAAGTACACAAGGAGGATACTAGTAACGTTTAAGACAACAATAAATTTCACCTTTGCTAGAAAAAAAGGTAAAAAAAATCTTTCATATGACGGGTTATGTCAGCAGTTAAAGGGGTGGGAACTGTTCCCTCCCCTGGGAAAGACACGACGTGTATTACATAAAATAGAAGACTGGCTGTTCCTTCCCCTTACCCGACAGGTTTCAGTTGTTCGAAGAGGATGATTCTATCGCCATCCAGCGGATAAAATGTATCAGTTGCAAAACATTTTATCAGCTGGATAGAGTTATCCGCTTTCGGAACAACTGGGGCCAAGGAGAAAGCAACTTTGTACATATGCATTGCTTCTTGGATCATGGCCGCCATTTTGATAAACCGTTATTAGGGAGTTTAGGCAACGGCAGCAAAAACGTCATTTCAAAATATAACTTCTCGCTGTTTTAATTCTTTCGCGATCTTTCCAATTTGTCTAACTTGGAAAATGCTGGCGAATTCGCCAGGGCCTCAATTACTACGAACGGCATCAAAATCAGGAAAAAGACAAAAATATTGCCGTCATGGGGTCACGTTCTCGAGAAAACATAAAACGTGGTCATTTCACGTTGTCGTTTAGCTGAAGACGGCAAAGAAATGTACCAAAATGTAAAATGCACGTGCAGGGCGATTGTTTTTGCTCACAGTTAAGCCCATTTTTTTCTGACGTTCTCGTTGCCGTTGCTGTCCTCGTTGCTTACTACCTGACGTCATTGGACGACAGTTCAGTCGTTTCTCTCCCTTATTATTTGGAAGTAATGGCTTTCATTTTATTGTCATTTCTATACCTTATAAATTGTATTTAAATGCTATTCATAGTGTGAATAAATAAAGAATTTAATTGAATTAAACATTTACCATATTGGAACAATCGCTGCAGACTTCTTGAGGTCATACGTTTTTCGGAGACTTCGGAGTGTCACACAACGCTCTCTTTGATGGGAGGTTGTGTGCGAGCGAGAATACATCACAACCAGTCTACACTGTAGTTTAATAAGTTTGATAGACTCTGGGAAAGAGGTTGCATTACTAGTCATGTGTAGATCGCAATTAGTGTAGCAAGATGCATCCATGAGCTGGCTCACAGGAGCCTTTGATTCTTTTTCGTGTTTCATGCCATTCTCGTCCGTCGAGTCTTCGCTACGTACTGCGCAGGCTAGACGAAACGAGCGACTCTCGAAAGATCGAATACTCAGGTTTACGATTCTGATTAGCTTTTTCAAACAATTCAAATTAACGGAAGTAAAACAGAACTCTTACGCGGCGAAAAGAAATATGTAATATCCCCTATTTCATATACATTCACATTCATTTATTTCATCTCTCACTGCCTTTGTAGTATGCACATCATCGGCTTCCCCGTGGGGCCGACGCCCGGGCTAACCAGGGGGATTGTAAAATCAGTCAGGCAAACTTGAGGAATTTCCCCGGGGGCGATTTTGCAAAATAAAGTCCCCTGGGTGAGGTGTCTCTCAGCAGAAGCTCCCCCCCTGACATCCCTTACAAACTTGTAAATTCCCCCACCCCCTAATCTTTGATCGCAAAACAAAGTAGAGATTTCGCCCTACCCTCTACCCTGGGTACCAGAGGTTATTTTTTTCGTTTGAAGGAGGAAATTTACGCGGCGAAGCGCGGAGCGCTTTTCAGGGATATTTCTTTTTTCAACGGGCCTCAGGAGCCAGGGTACCTACCCTCAGGCAAAGAATCCCATCCATCTCCTTGTATTCTCCCACATATCTCCCTAGTTGAAAATAAAGAAATAAAAATACAAAACATAAAAAATTTCCCTAGTTGGCCCAGGGGTCGACCCCATGGGGAAGCATGGGGTGACATTCACATTTTCAAAATGACCAACAGCTTCCAGTTGACTTGTTAGCACACTTTGTATAGTGCCGCACTCATCGGTTCGAATCCTGCACAAGCCTGAATATTTTTCAGGCTTTCTTTTCGCTGAAAAACGGCTATACGCTTGCAAGGCCCACCGAGACAAAATAGAAGCACCGGATCCTGTAGTAAAGGATCTGATCAGCAACAAATTGTATAACAAATAAACAAAGAAAGCAAGTCGTACCTTCTCCCCAGCTTCTCACGGATCATGTCTTTTTCGCCTGCCTTAATTTCACCACAAGAGTTTGCGAGAGTTTATTGTGTTAAAAAAAAGTCATGGAATCAAGCGGGAAAGACACGATTTTACGAGATGCAGTGCGTCAAAACCTCGATAAGTGGCTTGAGAAACTAAATTGCTCCGGAAATGTGGAACAAAAGCTGGCTTATAAAATGAAATTTGTAGAGAAGCTTCGTTCTTCACCCGTAGCGATAGAGACCGCTAGAGCGAATGAACAACATTATGAAGTACCTACTGACTTCTTCAGAACGGTGAGTTACATTATTTCATTTAGAAGTTAAGTAAAACAGTGATTATGGTCATTATGGCATGAAACGTAGTAAAAGAATCCAAACCGATAATATTTGGGTTTCTGATATTAATAAATGTTGTCCCAAATAATGCACCTATCATTAGCCGTCCCCTTTGGAGGGGGGGACCCTGGGCAAGGGAGGGGACTTTGCACAGGGCCCAGCCGAAGTCCTTAATTTCCCCTCCTAAATGGGGACACAATAATAAAAGTTAAGAAATTGCCCCTCCTGGAGGGGCAGCAGACTGAAAAGTGTCTGGCTAAGGTCACCTTCACCACGTTTACCTAGTGAAGTTTTCAAATCACCATGGCATTGTTATTTTTGTCTCCTGAAAAGCAATTGATTTGCAAATGGAAAAACAAAATTCCGCTGTTATTCAGTTGTCTCCAATTGTAAGGTCTGAAGCTGTCGTAAGTGTGGGAACAACTGCCAACAAGGTGAAAATGGATTTTCAAAACAATACCTGAAACAATACCTCCTTTCTACCAGGAGGACATTCTTAAGCACATTGGGGTTTTGTACTTCATTTAAAAGAACTTGAAATGACTTGTTTCACTCAACAAAATCTCCTGATTTTCCCCTAGTGCAAGGCATTTGGAAACAAAACCTCCCTCATTTCCCCACCTACAAGGGAAAATTTTCAACATTCAAACCTCCCTATAAGTACCCATAAAATGTGTACTTAACCCCCCCCCCCCCCTGGGGATAGGCGACGATAGGTGCATAAGGTGCAAATGATATATATTGTAAATAAGGCGGCCAGTCTCAAGGGCGGGGCAGCCAGGGCTCAAGGGGGTTCAACAATTTAACAACAGCGTGCATTTTTCATGACGTAATGATCAAATGTGCTTTACATGTGTAGATCAACAGATGTAATGATATATGAAAGAACAGGCCACACCACCAGGAACTATGGTGTATGTCATCTACTCTTTGCGAACAGTGTGTGGGTTCTTTAATGTCCCACAGATCATTAGGAAGTACAATTGTTGTAAGGCGGGGCCTATGGTTTATCATCCTTATCTAAGAAGGCTAGAAAGTGTAACCATTTGCAGATATCATTACAAAGGCAGAACCTGAGTGTTGGTCTGGCTGGGGTTTCAAACCCATGACCTCCAACACAGTAGTCCACTGCTATACCAACTGAGGTAACTGGTCAGCGATATAAACAGTTAATTGATTCCATGCATTCCATCTATATAGATACCAATAGAAGTTTTCCATTGAATGTTGTCAGGGAAACCACAGAATACAGGAC
The DNA here is from genome assembly GCA_016490735.1 of Pachyseris speciosa. Taxonomy (NCBI): domain Eukaryota; kingdom Metazoa; phylum Cnidaria; class Anthozoa; order Scleractinia; family Pachyseridae; genus Pachyseris; species Pachyseris speciosa. The sequence continues at coordinate 392,812 of JAEMWC010000630.1, forward strand.
AACTTTTAAATCCTATCTGTGATAGTGGTTTTTGTTTGCCTTTTGTTTTTGTTTATTTGTTTATTTTCTTTTGTGTGTATCTTCAACTTTGCTTGAAGAGGTTGTTTACTCAACTCTAGCTGGGTGGCACAATCCAAAAATTAAATTGTGAAAGAGTGTCCTATTCCTGATAAGTTTTTATGTTACGATGAAGTGCAGCCTTGTGTTTGTTAAGTGTCCTTCATGAATCCTCTAGCTAGTGTGCATTAGGACCAACAGAAAAGGACATTAAATCTACACTGAGCTGTTTACTTCAAACGGGTTCAGATCCAAATATGGTATTAAGAATTCAAGTGTCTTTATTAAAAGTGTTCAGAAACTTGCTTGGTTACTTTGACATGACTTTTCTGTTGAACCAGTCACCGATAATCAGTAACCTTCTTCCAACAGTTCTGGTGCTTTACAATGTTTTGTACGCAAGTAATGTCTTTAAATGTAGCACTTATATGACTACAGTAAGTACTAAGTGAGTGTAACTCAAAAATATTTTCGACAGGTTCTTGGGGAAAGACTTAAATACAGTAGCTGCCTGTGGCCAGAAGGTGTAACAAACCTGGAAAAAGGTAAGAAAGAAGGCAGCCAACTGCCAAGGCACAGATGAAATATAGTGAAGGGACATACAAAGGAAGTTTGGGGAAGTAAACTTATAATTTGGAGTCTAGAAATAAGCCTACTACCAGTACTACAGGAAGTGAGATTGGTATCTTATGGGGTTGCATTCTAATTGATTAAAAACAGTCCCTATTTTGCATGTTTGGGAAAGTTGCCAACCTATCATCATCATCATCATCATTCCTTCCACACCAAGTGGTGCATAGGGCCTACTAAGAGGTTTCCATGACCAGCATAGGCAGGGGACAGGTGGTCAGCCCATCACCCAGCCTCCACCCAACTTCGAGATGTGTGAATTAGGACAGAACACAGCACACTGGAAACTATGTTCCCTATTCTTTTGGATCAGTATGTGGGTTCTTTTATGTATGTGTGGAGACTGAAGGAGACAAAGCCAACAGCTTAACATCACTGTCCAATGACATGATCATCTGATCTGAGGCAAATGTTGAGCACACAGCCAACATGATCTTACCAATTATTTTAAGACCCAGGTTTGTGATCCAGTCTGGGATTTGAATCCATGTCCTCCCACTCAGCAGTCTGGTGTTCTACCAACTGAGCCAACCAGGCTGCAGATTTTTTAGATCTCCATGCCAATGTATAAAGATCTAAAATATCTGAAGGTTTCTTATCTTTGATCAACGCACTACCCTTCAAAATAAAAATTGTGTCTGACAGTGATAATTTTAACATGTGTCTTCCTTGTTTGACAGCTGAAGATGCAATGCTTAAGCTGGTGTGTCAGAGGGCTAAAGTACAAGATGGTCAGTCAATCATGGTAATGATCTGATCTTTATTTGAAAATATGGTTTATCAACGGAGTTGATAATGTAAACTGACCACCGTAAAGAGATTCAAAAAGCTGACGTTTTGAACGTTAGCCCTTCATCAGAGCAAATCGAGTTATTGTGGGTTGTGTATGTTTTATATACAGAAGATGGAGCTATGCTATTGGTGGTAATGTGGTCATGTGAGAAACAGGAATTAATTAATTAATTGCATGAAAAGCATTCACTGATTTTTTTAAATTGACACAATATACACAACTTTACATACAATGTACTTCTTTAATTGCTAGAACAATAATTTATACAACCTAAAAAAAGCAACTTTTACATAACAAAAAGATATAACACAACAGACAAAAGGTGCACAAAAAGAGCTTTCATTGATACCATGGGGATTAAGGGTGCCAATTTGAAAGATGAATCTTTGCTCTACATTTTTACGGATTTCTGTGGTACCTTGATGTAGTAGAGAAAGGCTGCAGATTGACATGTGTTGTTTGGAATGGTTAGGGAGATTAAAATGCTGGGTGACTGGTTTGGATGCGTCTTTGTGATCTTTCTCAACACCACATAGGTGTTCTCAGAATCGGTCACCTAGTCGTCTTCCTGTTTTACCGATGGATAACTTTTTTGCATAATGTACACGCTATGCAACAGATAACATTTGCAGAAGTACACAGCACCACAGTTTCTTTAGAAACTAACCCCTTTTATTCTGACTTTTGATCTTTACTCACGGCCCACTCTATGGAAAGATGTGATCAGTTTTGTCCCGGGGGGGTATAACATGGCAATCTTGGTTATCGTATTAGGAGTGACAGTGTTATGAGTGACCCCAAATGTGTTCAACTTTATCATAACTGAGGTAGAATATGTTGCTTGTACTAGGCAGATGGGTTAACACTGCTCCACTATTCTCACTACTCTGGACACATTCAATCAATTTGCTGATCATAACAGCATGCAGCATGGGCACCACATTTGAACTAACAGCAAATGACCTACTCATCCCTTCACTCTCACAGTCAGTATGCAAGGTTATTGGTTTGACTCCCTTAAAGGGCAGATTTTTTCTTTGTGCCAACACTTAGAACCACATCCTTCCTATTTCATGTCTCTTCTTCTAGTTTATAAATCTCTGTTTGTTATGGTTAGGACTTAGGGTGTGGCTGGGGAAGTCTGGCACTGTGGCTGTGTGAGCAGTACCCTCGTTGTATGGTAACCACTGTCTCTAACTCCAGCACTCAGCAGCAGTGGATTGAATCTGAGGCATGCAGGAAAGGTTTCAGTGACAGGATGACATGCATCACTGCAGATGCTAATGTATTCAACACTCAATCTCAGTTTGACAGAATTATTTCCATTGAAATGTTTGAGGTGAGAACTCTATTTTTAATTATAATTTCCTGCTATTGATGCATTTACAAGCGTCTGTCTTTCTTTCTTTTGAGCATGATCTTATCAGTTATTTTTTGTCCCTGGTTTATCGTCTGGTCTGGGGTTTGAACCTGCGACCTTCTGCACGGCAGTCCAGTGCCCTACCAACTGAGCCAACCGGGCAGCGATTGCTTCCCTGTTCGCTGAGAGCTATATAAAATTATGGTGTGTTTTATGGTCCATGTCCCAAAGTGAATTTCTGTTTTTAAGGCAAATGTTGCTGAATGATCTCAAGAAAATGTTCTGGCCAATGGACGAGGAACAAGGAACAATTTCCAATAAAACTGGATTTTGGCCTCTGGAAAGACAGAAAGTTTCTCTTTTTGAGGGAACAAGGAATGTAACAGATGTGCATGGAAGTCATAGAACTACCAGCTGACATTACCCTTCCCCTTACATTTTCCAAAATGAATAATATGTTATTGGACGTCTGTTTTAAAAGAAGTTAACAGTGTAATCTTCACAGACTGTTTTTGGCTCTTGTTTTTCACAGCACATGAAAAACTATGAGGAGCTGATGTCACGTGTGGCCAGATGGTTGACGCCTTCAGGGTACCTGTTTGTACAGATTTTATGCCACCGTGAATTTGCTTACAATTTTAACACCAAGAACAATTCTGACACAGAATGGATGGCAACGAATTTCTTCAGTGGAGGCACCATGCCCTCGTCTGACTTGCTTCTTTACTTTCAAAGGGATCTGTGTATTGACAAGCACTGGCAGATAAATGGCAGCCATTATACACGCACATTGGAGGCCTGGCTTGTCAAGATGGACCAACATGACCATAAGGTGCGAGAGATATTTCAGAAAACCTATGGCAGTGATGAAGTTGACCAGCAGGTTTTTAATTGGCGCATGTTCTTTATCTATTGTGCTGAAGTGTTTGGCTTTAGGGGTGGTAATGAGTGGATAGTGGCTCACTATCTCTTTCAAAAAAAGCTGAACAGCAGCTTGTAATTGAAGGATTGACTTTCATGAATTTTAAAATGTCCAGATTTTTCTATAATATTGCCTTAGGGGGCTTTTGTGATTAGGAAATAATATATTTGTCGACACTTCTCTCTTATGTCGTCAGTATACAACATTGTGCATTCACATGGACCTTTCAACATTTGAATTGTTATTATTTTCCAACCTGTAGAAACTGTAAGAAATATTGAGACATGAAAATATAGTTACTTAATATAATTGCTTTTTAACGGAATCAAGAAACTATTGAACAATTTTTGAGCCCAACTCCACAATTTTATATCCACTTCAACTTCATTTTAAGTTTCGGCAGAGACTTGTACCTTCTTGTGTAGACTGCTAGCAGTCTCGTTCTGGATAGTGGGGATCTCACACCAATAGCACAATAGTACAGCGAGACTGGTGAAACCTGACTAAGTGAATGCACTGAGGGAGGGCTGGGGGAGCCCGGGAGGGAGGCTCTGTCCGAAAGGGGTACCTTTTTCACGCTTCAGGTATATGAAAGGGTAGGGATTTCACGAGTCGAAATACATGAAAGGGTAGGGAAATCTGTCATTTAGGTATTTAAAAGGGCCTTTCATTAAAATATTTCGAACACACATACCATACGACTGTACTGTTTTAATGTATTGAACGCTACGTGAAAATGACAAGAAGACTTCCTGTTTTAGGTATACGAAAGGGGTACCATTTGTCAATGGAAGGTATACGAAAGGGGTACCTTTTCTGTCAAAAATGGTATATAAAAGGGTAAGGGGTCGGACCTCGGTGCGGAGCCTCCCCGTACTAATTTTTTTTAGTACCCCTCCCCCCCCCCCCCCCCCCCCTGGAGGGGGAGTTTAGTCTCACAGCCGCGCTATTAGTGCGTTGTCGACTATCCGAAAAGGGACTACCGGCAGTCGATGTGTTTTCACATCAAGTCACGGCGGCCATGTTGGTGTCCCAAAACGAAGAAACGGCAATCATGTTGGTGTCCCAAACTAAAACTCTGGGAATTGAACTCTGTTTTTATCAGATACTTTCTTTTGTTTCAGTAAACCAATATGGCTGGTAGTCACGTGAATGAAAACGGCTGTTGGAAATAGTATGTGTACCGATACAGTAGAATATGTAAAAATGTTGCTATTAAATAAGTGTTCTCTTTGCTTAAAACAGGATTCCTGTTTAGTGTGAAAGTACAAATTTCGGTGCGCAGGCTGTAAAGCTACACTTCTTCACTCGTTTCTTAACTGCGGATAGAAACTCGCACATTTTTTTTAAAACATCTACAGAATTCTGAGCATTGCCGTTCTCTAAGCCCCAGCGAATGCTCTCATGCGATTGATAAAGCCGGCGATACCCAGCAGCTCAAGTTAAAACAAGCTTTGCTCATCCTATGGGAAAACCCCTCCTTCTTATCAACAACTTCAACTTTCACACTTTCTTCCACTGTATGTACCCGTACTAATTAGCATTTACTAGTTACTAACATTTCAAACTCACAGCTTCTGTAACATTGCAAGGAAGAAGGCAGAAGTCTCTGTCGACACATGTCTGCAACATTTAAAATCACCGTGCCGCCTATAGTAACAATAATTGTTCTCAGTTTGCTGCTAAACGATTGAACCCGTTCACGGGAAAGCATTGGACTTGAGGAACAGATGATTGTTAGGCCACCGGAGAGGCTCTTCATAGATCCATGTAAGCTAGATAGGTATGACTTGGAAACTATTTTCTGAAGAAATGAGGTACATGTGTGTGACATGAATTACAATGTTGGTATCAATTGGTAATTTAACTTTTTTTTCGGACATGTGATCATCAGAAAAAAATAAAGACGAAAGCTAACCCAGAAAGTGTTTTTTATTATTATTATTATTATTGCTCTTCCGCCATTAGTTATCCTACAAAAAGATTTGAAGCGACGCGACTTCATTTATGCACGGTTAAGATTTAAAGCTGCAAGCTTGTGGGGCCGTGTGGGAGAAATGCTGGTTTTTGAGGAGAGGGGAAAACCGGAGTACCCGGAGAAAAACCTCTCGGAGTTAGGAATGAAACAGAGAAAAACAGCTGATGAAGCAGTTTTGTAGTCTAAGATGGGGTCAGATCAGTGAATAGAACAACTTCAAGTGACCAGGTTCAATTTAATATGACGTTTATTTCACAAGTAAATTATTTATAGTATTCTAGTTGTTCGTTATTCCGATTGTCAGAGGAGCTACTTTTTTAGCGATGATCGCATAAAACCATCTTGTGGTCTTCGCGATGCACTTTTCGTTGTCGCTGAATTGTTAGCTCGTTGTTTGGCGGTGGCATTGTAGTAAGTAGTGTGTTTAGAATCAGTGCTTGCACGATGACCTCCGACTTTAGGGATTCGCGGAAGCAGGGCTGAGGAGGATTTGTATCGTGTAGCGTTATTCCAAAGAACTGCGGGTGTCTTGGGTTCCTCTATGGGCTGAAGGTCTTTGAAATGTAACGACGAGTAGACGATCATTTGATTTTGATTGAATTTGAGTTTTGGAAGCGGTGGAAGGAATCGATGCCTTGTCTTCGGTTTGTAAAACTTTCCTAGCACATTCTCAAGTGAGGATGTTATGGAGCTGTTCAATTCCTTTATTTCGTCAGTGTTTTCTGTGCGATCCGCGACACTCTGTTGTGTTCCTCGGCGACTCAAGGAGGTTAAACGCATTATGTGCCTTGCTAATCTAAAATAAAATAACAGCAACATTAATCAACCCAATGTCTTATCCCCCGTCTTAGAGCAGTCTTCAACTGAGCAATTACTCTGACCAATCACAACAGACGTGAACAGCGCAACGAACCAATCAGAATTCGAAGCAATAACATGTAACGGAATGTAAAATAGAGCGCGGGAAAATGCACGCGTGCGAGTCGCGATTGGTTGTGGTTTTCCTTTCATTGGTTGATAAAGTGGCGTGAGTTTTGCCAACCAGGCGCGCGTTTCTCGAAACTCCCGAAAACTTTTCGGGCCCGAAAAACTATTTTACGGCCACTAGGTTCATGGCCAGAAATTTAATTTCTAATATCTTTAATAATTTGTATAGGTAATCACATGATTTCGAGTGCAATTTGGAATAAATAAGCACGAGTAAATTTGTTCAAAGACTCACAAAATGGCACGAGCCCGTAGGGTGAGCGCAACTTGTGGTCTTTGAAAACATTTACAAGTGCTTATTTATTCCAAATTGCATGAGAAAAATCATGTGATTACTTATTAATAATATACATGAAAAAATTGCGAGATAGCTTCTTAATTTTGCAGAAGCAATGCAACGTAGGTGAATCAAAACAACAGTTTTCTCAATGGTTTTAAAGTGTTTTTAGCTGTAAAAACCGGCTAAACAATTACAGGGTATAGCTATAAGGCTACTTTGTTTGCCAAGTGTCTATCAAGCGCTGTCATCATTACCTTCAAGCTTTCTAGTTCGTAATCTTTGCCTTGTTTGTCCTTGTTTGTTTATTTATCTCGGCGTAAAATCACTCCAGTGTAGTCACAGTAGTCAGGGGCGTAGCGAGCCTATAGGCCCGTAGGCCTGGGCCTACAAATTTTCAGCCTACCTGTCCTATATATTATTATTGTGCCCTTGTGAGAGATAAACATTTTCCTGAAATTCGTCGCGAACGTAAAAAAGGGAAACGCAATTTATCAACGTATCTTAGGATTATAACAATCGCAACCACTCTATAAGGGTGAGATTACGAAAGCAAGGGAAAACTTAGGAGCCCGCAGGCCATGAAAAGTGCTACCGAGAATCGTACAGATTTTCAAACTGACGTCAATAGTGCCTATGACTGGCGTAACTCCTGGCTTGTTTCTCTGAAGTCTAAAAAAGTCTAAGGTCCTACACATATCGAGATCCAAGGACCCATATCATCATGAGTACCGGTTGTCTGAAGATCCGGTGGCTCCAAGAAATGGGGCGAACAAAAAATATGTCGACGAAACGCATGTAGACGCCTCCGGCACACAAGAAAACCCCTTCAAATATCTGACATGGAAGACGTCAATAGGGCCGTTTATACGAGAGAAAATAAGCCGCGGCTTACTCTGGCCACGGCTTACATAAGACGCGAACACTCCGTATAAATGGAGCAAAATCTACGTTCACGGCTTTCTCAAGCTGCGGCTTATCCTGGCCTAGGAATTTTTACTCGTATAAATGGTTCCTTTCTCGTCTTATGTAAGCCGTGGCCAGAGTAAGCCGCGGCTTATTTTCTCTCGTATAAACAGCCCTATTGAATCTTCGAGCGAAAACAACATAATCGTACACAGTATTTCCAACCTTGCAACCTCTCCTCACCAAATCGATAAATCGGCGTACAATTTCACTCTCATTGACGACAAAGATGGAACTGAACAATATCGCTCCAGAATTGGTTACAACCTTTTTAGGCTCCCAATCGGTTTTTATACGTGTGTCGTAGAGTTTTTTCCACCTGAAATGCGAAATGTCAGCGTCCACCCACCTGCCGACACCCTGTCGTTCGACGCGCAAACATCGAAAACGTTCCCCCCGCAAACAAGCGGGAGTTCCTCTTCCATCGCTGGTTATGTCAAAACGGTGCTGCACTTCGAAAAGTGGCAAGCCGGGCAAAGAGAATATCTTTACCTCGATTTACATGGAAGAACCGCACACCCAAATCCCACTGGGCATCTGGTTGTTTATGGTTTGAATGGAACGATATCAAAAGTACCTTCCACCGTTTTCGACCAAATTTTCTTTGCACAAGACGGGCGAATGGTTAGGCAATCTGATTTAGATATATTGACTCACAGGGTGGTGAACAAAGGGCGAGGTGGGTTGCACATAGAGGATGGGGGCATAACGACCTTGGATGAACATTTGAATATGAACGGTTTTCTCCTTTTTCGAGCGAAGATGGATACTGGTTTGGATTTGAACAACACCGCTGTCACAAACGGAAATGTCATCTTGTTTCAAAGCTCCCCCACGAGGTTGACTATGGGGGTTACTTTCGATATGGGAGGGAATTTGTTGACTAATTCAAAATTGGGCAATTCTTTTGACCTGAACGGACAATACATCACCAACGGAAGTAATGTTTTGTTTGGAGGAAACAACCAACAAATGGTTTTACACACTTGAATGCAAACGGGTACAGTGTGGTTGGAAAGAATGGGGGTGGATTTGAAGTAGATGATAATGGAAGAACAAAAATGCATGGTGATTTGTATCTGAACGGACATGGGGTTCACGAGCTTCTTCGTTTTCAAGGGGGGGCAATTATGATGTTAAAAAATTTGAATTTGAATGGCAATCAAATCCTCGGTCACAAAATTTTCATCAACGCCTTCGTTCAAGAAGAAAAAAACCATAATCAAAATATGTTGAAAAACGTTTTGATCGATAGAGGGGTTCAGATGGTTGTTTTGAACAATTTTTATTTCAAGCGCTTTCACATAATACAGAACGCTGAAGCTGGAACGTTGGTTTTCGTCATCAAACAGGAAAAGAACCCACGAGACAGAATGAATTTTCGATACACAATCAGACAAACATCAAGTGTGACAACCGTCGAGGTGAACAGGCAACTGTTCAAAGGTTTCTTTTATATCGACTATTCACATCCAAATTCAAAACCTTTTGATTTGTCTCTTTTGCTCGAATTTCTTGTTAATTAAATTTTCATTCACTTTATAAGACAATGTCCAACCACATCGAAAGTTTTCTTTGCACATATACCTGGTGTAATTGGTGCGACAAGTGTCGTCTAGTCTGCCCCTGCAGAAGTCCAAAACCGTAGAGGCACAAGCGGGAAAGAATGCGAGCAGCCATGCTCGCTGCACAGACACAGAATGGTAGCTCTTCTTACGACACTGTCGTCTGAAATTTTTTCCTTGCGTATACGCAGATATAAAATGCGGTTGCCAAACAGAAAACCTCGACCTCCCCCTCTCAACATCTTTGACTTCAACCACATCGACCCGACCCTTCCAAAGGACACCTTCGAGATGTTGAAACACCTTTATGCTTTTTACCACAGGAAGCATTGGGGCTACGACAAGCTTTTCCGAATGTACCAGCGCAGAAACCTGCTTTGCAATGTTGTTGCGGGGAAGGCTGTGCTGACTGGAGCTGTCGCGGGAGGGGTCACTCTCCAACCTGCTGTCATTGCCGGTCTGACTGCTTTTGGTGCTGTCGTAACAATTGTCACGACGGTGAAGAAATACGACAGAAAGGCTGAAAAGGCCAGCTTCGCTCGAGTGGAATACAAAAAAATACTGGATGCCATCCGTTTCCATCTCAGGGGTGAATCTTTCGATGCAAAGGAGTTTCTCGACAAGCTGAAAATGATCGACGACTTCGTTTCCGACCACTGCATGGAAATCCCTGAGAAACTCCAGGCGAAGTACGCCAAACATTTCACTGTGGATTAACTTTGCAGCTTCGCTGCAGTTTGCGCTTTTTTTAGGTTGCGAATTCGCAAGCAACCACCTGTTCAACCATTCTTTCGCTTTCAGCCGTGTCTCCGGGAGGATTTTACACTCAAACCACCACTTGTTAAACCTTTTTGTCGCTTTCAGCTGTGTCTTTGGTTGGATTTTCCACACAAATGGTGCAAGCTTCTCAAGGATTTCTTCTTTGCGCGGCCAGACTTCCTCTGGAACCGTCGAAAAATAATCGAAAAGGAAACAAACGTAATTCACCGACCGTTTGTTTGGTTTTTGAGGGTTTCCCTCAAGAGGGAAATTCGCGAACTCGTGGATGACATTTCCCAAAAACTCCCACCGTGCCGCGGGGTCGTTGACTGCATTGAAAATACCATATTTTTTCAGAGTTTTGTGGACATGGTTCCGGGGAATCACAACTGGCTGCCAGCCTCTCTCTTCTCTGCTGGGGTGGAGCACTGTGTCGAGTTTTTGTACCAGCCCGCATTTTCGGCAAACAAGTTCGAAATCTTCCCGTCTTTCCTCCATTTTCTCTTCACAATGCCATTCGCTTTTTTTCTTCGCGCGCAGGTGGTTTGGGAGCAGCAATTGCCACCTTAGGGTGGGTAAACGCCTGCCAAGCTTTTCGTTTCTCTTCTTCTCCAATCTCGATTCCAAACATAGTTGACTTTTTCTTTCGAATATATTTTTTCTTTCAGAAATATATGTTTAAATAAATGATAAACGTTCCTTCGAAAAGGGAAGAACGGCGACTTTCACGAATCTATTACAGCCCGGAAGGATATTGGAAGGGGTGGGGTGCGGCAAAAAAATTAGCACCAAAGGCCAGAATCCCGGAAACAGTTGCGAAGAAATGGTTGCAGAGACAGGCTGTTTGGCAAATCTTTCTCCCCCCGCCTCTGAAAATTCCTCGCCCGAAGTTCGAGGTGTCCATTCCCAACGCGGTGCAACAGGCTGACCTGCTTTTTATGCCGCACGACAGGGTTGGGGGAAAACTTTGGAAATACGCGCTGACGGTTGTTGATGTGGCGAGCAGATACAAAGAGGCCGAGCCTCTGACCACAAAGAGCGCGGTGGAGGTTGCTGCGGCTTTCGAAAAAATTTACAAACGCGGGCCGTTGCAATGGCCGAAGATGCTGCAAGTCGACCCTGGGCGAGAATTCATGGTGCTGTCCCGCAAACGATGGCGAAGCATGGCACAACCATCCGACGCGGACATCCCGAAGTATACTGCGACCAAGCAATTGTGGAGCGGTGGAACCGAACGTTGACAGAGGGGTTGTTTCGCCACCAATACGCAGTGGAAATGCGGTTGCCCGAGGGGGAGCGGTCTGTAGCGTGGTACAGCGGCTTCCGCGGGTTGTTGCTGCGAAAAACAACCAAGTCACGCGGTTGATAGATGCCAAACCTGTCGATGCGATAAAACGACGAAGGGTGGCCGCAGAACCCGCCACAGCTCCTTTTGGAAGACCTGTCGGGGCAGCAGAAAGAAGACTTCCAACTGGTGTCAAAGTGCGTTATCTTTTTGCACCAGGGGAATTGGAAGGAGGTGTGCGAAGAGCCACCGTTCCTGTTTGGTCTCTGAAAACTTTCACCGTTGAACGGATTATGATAAAACCAGACCAACCTGTTTTGTATCGGATTTCCCGCCCTGAGGTGGGAGGGCACGACGGACCAAAACGCAGCTTCGTGCGGGAAGAATTGATGGTTGTTCCACCAGATACAGAGTTGCCCATGACTAACCTCGGCTGAGATTCTTCACCCATCTCTTTCTTTCGTAATAACTCCTTGCAATTATTTCGTAAAACATGTGACAATAATTTTCCCAGGGCAAATCAAATTTGTGAATTTCTCCTCGCAAACAAGACAAACACGCCCCATGAAATTCGCACCTACATTTTGTGCAAACAACGATTTTCGTCTTCCCCCGTCTCCGCGTGCAAACAGGAATTCTGCAATTCTCCATATTACCTTGGAATCTATTCGTTCAAAAGGTGGTACTCGATCGGTTCCGTGTGTATTCCGTCGGGCAACACGTATCGCTTGTCGTAGTAGGCAGAGAGTCCCAGCTTCCCCTCATGCATTCGAAAGCCTGTGTTCTCCGCCATGTCCTTGTGCCCCTCGAGTGCAGCATCGAACCGCTTCCACCGAATTTCATTTTGCCGCTTCGACACTCCCTTTGTGGAGAACTTCGCGTACTTTCCGTCGACATCCACGAAGTAGCACTTCGAACAGAGCGAAATCATCCGTTCTCCCACACACTCGAGTTTGAACAGCCCCGGCGTCCGGCCACTCCACCTGTCCCACGCCAGCCAGTTCTTTTTGTCGGCCTCGAATTTCTCTCGCATGTGTGGAAGCACAACATCCTCCAGGTTTTTCCCCGATATCGCCAGATAGTTACTGTCGGTATCCATTTGCATCAACTCGAAGTCTTTGCGATCGACGTATTTGTCCAGGAATTCGTAGTAGAATTCCAGCATCCGCAGCTTTGCAAGTTGATACACTGCGATTCCAATCTGGAAAGGGCGTTCGATCGTCACCTTTGCCTTTCGTTTTGCCATCTCGTATGCATCGCCGATTTCCTCAAGATCCTCGAAGAAGGGACTCCGCATTGTCCAGTCGACAGTCTTCTCGTCTTTCGTATAGATCACGTTCGTCTGCGCTCAACTGCCTCGATCATTTTCCCATACGCACTATTCCCTAACAGCTTGAACATGTCGGCGAGAAGCGCTTTACTTTTGTCGGTGTCGCCGGTTCGCCTGGCTGTTGTCACTTCTTCCACAAACCAAGTTAAAGGTTTGGCAGCTTTGTAGTCAATTGTGCGATACACTGCTGTTATCTGTGCGCCGTGGTCGATGTACCACTGCTGCAGGGGGGCGAAGAGAAGTGTCTTTTTGGCAGAAAGCGCGCCGACTAACTTCCTTCCATCCCCACGAACCCTTCCGGTTCTCTCCAGATAGTCAAACATGTGTTGGGGTACAGCTTCAACCGGCACTTCCGTGTTGTGGAAGAATGGGCACATCTCTCCTCAAACTTGGGCCACAAACGTTCGGGAATCTCGATGTCCACCTCTGCGAAGCCGAACCAAATTTTGTTTCGAAGTCTGTACACGAAACCCTCTGGGGCTCTTGCTGGCTCTTTGTAATGGAAAACTTTTTCTGGACCACAAGGCATGTCCTGGGCCATTGTCGACAGATACAAAGCGTTGGCGTCGTAGCCGAGGATTTTCTGACAGAGATGGGGGTTTCGGTATTGGTGGTCTCGGATTTTTGTTTCTTGCGCTTCGTGGTACCTTGTGAAAACAATACTTGGTCCACCGACCACCGCCGCTTTCAACATATCGAAAGCTTCTTTCCTTGTGGTCCAAAGGTCCGCCCCTCGTTCAATTGCACCACGGAGGAGATAGTGCATGCTTACCCCGGGGATCGACACCGCGTCTTTCAAGATGTCAATTCCTTTCTCAGTGTAGAAGGCCCGCATTTTATCCAATGCTTCCAGACCTGGGGCAACATCCAAGTTCTTATAGTATTCCAACCAGTCAGTGAACGTTTTCATTCCCTTGTCTTGGAACAACTGGACACAACGTGTGTGCTCTTCTTCTGTCAGCAAGTATTCATTGCGCATTTTGGAATACCATTCGGAATAAGAGGGGAGACCTGGGAAATCAAGTTTGTCAGGCGAATCGAACCAGTCGTATGGGAACCACGACTTCTCTCCCTCACACTCAAATGCTTTCAACCATTTGTCATAGCAGGTTCCTGGGCCGATGTAGTTGACAATGTCGAGAAATTTCGATTTTGGCTCGAAAAGGTACATGATCCGGTTGGCTTGTTTCCCCACTGTCAGGTTTGTGTTCCCCGCGCAAATCTTTTCTACGAACTGGTTTCGAATCAGGTTCAAATCATATTTGGCAGAGTTGAAACCAAGGGTGGGAACTTGGTTGCACCAATCTTCGATGCGTTGGCATTGTGGCTTCGAAAGAAAATCCATGTCGGGAGGGAAAAACTTTGCTCTCACAGCTCTTCGAATCTTCTCCCCTCGCCGGTGCAATTCGTCCAGGAGCAGAAAGATCAATGTGTGGGGATCTTTGCTGCAAATGTGTGTGGGCTCTCGATCCAGTGTGTCGGCAATGGAGACGGAAATTGGGGTGTGTACGTTTTCGATTGTGAGAGACGGTGTCTGTTCTTTTCGGCGGTTGGTGTCTCCGAATGCTTCGAAGTCGTAAATAATTGCGTGAGGATAGCTTTCTGTGAATACCTTGCGGTGATATTTTTTGGAAAGAGGACCAACTTCACGGCCCCACTTCTCCACAACTTCAAAACCAGCCTCGCGAAGCTTCGCAGTGCGATTTTGGGTTCTTCTCCAGCGATCTTCGAGCGTGTCCCCGTCCTCGAGTGGTTCGTCTCTGTCTTCGGGAAAACATCGGTGACAGCCGTGGAAAAGACAACCATGGTATTGAAAGATTGTTTTGGTTGTTGGGTCGTACCCGTCCACAAAGCCTTTCTCAATATGCCTCTCATCCCCATGTCTGCAGAGAGCATGGTGAATGTGGGTTCTTCGTTCTTCTGTCCCTTTTTCGAACCAACGACAGGCAGATTCGGACAACCTTGTGTTTCGTGGAAAGAAAGCCTCTTCGAATATGATTGCGGGTTTTTCGACTGGTTTCGACCAACAGTTAATTTTTGTTTCGCCGTTGACACATCTTCCGTTTGCGTGACGGTGGAGATCCCCAAGTCTTGTGAATCTCTGCTCGCACTGGGCACATTTGTACAGATTTGCGAGTTTGGAAATATCACGGATAAGAAAGGCGTGCCCTTCGAAAATGCCAATTGTCAGAAAGTCTTTCAATTTAGGGTTTGGATTTCGCCGCAGATGCCAAATGGGTTTGTCGTTTGTTGGCTCGGGCTCGTAAACACGAATACCAAGCCATTCAGTTGGGGGAAGAAGTTTGTTGAAATATCTTTCAACGTTGTCCAATTCGTCGAGGGAGGTTTTGACTGTGTCTTGTGGACGTCTGGGAAGATCAAGATAGCTTCGTGCTAACTCGCGAGCGGCAGTTGTGCTTCTATCTGGCCTTGCGCCACGATGCACCGCCAAGCAGCCCAACAGCTAAGGTTGTCGCGAAAAGTGTCGAGACAAATCATGGCGTGGTTGCCTCTTGCCAAGTTACGAAGCCAGTCTGGAAGTGGGCCTGTTCGCAAAAGAGGTTGACGATCAAGCAAAACTTTGAAGTCGAGTTGATGATACCTTTCAAACCCCCATTTTGTATTGGGGCGAGCAACTTGCTGGCCCAGCCTTTCTTTTTCGCGCTGCCTCAACCATTTTTCTGCATCTGCAATTTTAGTGAACCATGGGGAGCGGGTGTCTTTGTTGTCTTGAAATTCATTTCATCACCAGTCTCAACATTACGAAGGACATTGGTGGTGTTGACGTTTTGACGAAGAAGTTCCATCATTTCTCGCGTGTGATCGCGATTGTCGGCGAGATCTTGTCCGGGGATATACCACAAGATTTGAGGTCTTCCACTTTCTTTTTCCACGCCTTGAAATTCAGCGGGGGCAAAAGTTTCGGTTACTCGCCGTCTGGGTGGGCGAGGAATCATTCCAAATGTAGGCTGTGGTTCAAGAACGGGGGCTCGCCGCTGTCTGAGAAGCTTCTTTCTGCGTGGGGGTGGAACCGGAGGTCTCTCTTCCTCGTCGAACACCTCGGTTTGTTCCGCTTGCGCGGGGTTGTTGCTGACTCGTTCTTGTTTGGGGTTGCCATTCTCCTGCCTATATTTTCGCTGGAAAAAATTTCCGGCTGGGGTCGATGGGTTACCTAGGTACCCCACTTGTCTAATTAGGTGTGCTTACTCTGCATCTTGTCAATTGGGTGGCTCGGTTACGCTGCTTCCCCTCTTGTCTAATTGGGGGCGCGATTGTGGGGACGCCTCTTTTCTCTTGGAGAGTGGAGAGATAAACAACTTCTTGAAATTCTTCGCGAACGTTATAAAAAGGAAACGCAATTTATCAAAGTATCTTAGGATTATAAAAATCGCAACCACTCTGTAAGGCTGAGATTACGAAAGCAAGGGGAAACTTAGGAGCCCGCAGGCCATAAAAAGTGCAACCGACAATCGTACAGCGGTTACATATGGCAAGACAGCGAAGCTCCTGGGCAGCCATGGCGAAGCGGAACCATAGACAGTTTCTTCTAGGAATAGTTTTTTCTTTCTCAAATTTCTGTGCGTGGTAAAGGGAAGTCCAGATCACGTTCAAAATTATGGTAAACTTCAGGGTAAATATCTTGACTTCACAAACATTTTTCGAGTCTGAGGAATGCATGAAATGGCGTTTTAGAGGTTTCAGTAAAAAAAATTCCCGGGGGAGCATACCCCCGGACCCCTCTAGAAGCTCGCAACTTCGGCGTTCGATACACGCCTTTGGCGTGATAACGCCTTAAAAAACAGTCCTACGACTATTCGAAAACCTCTCTACGCCCCTGGTAGTGTTGAATTCAACGGAATCTTAAGTCGTAATTCCAATTACGTCGGTAATTCCCTTCTCTGGACACCACTTTTTCCAAACAGACAGCCAAAAAACAGTGCTTTTCGCAGCCGTTTCTCCTTTTTAGAGCTGTTTTGCAGCTTCTCTCCTACTCAAAACGCCTGCCAAAGCAGCCATTGTTTTTGCTCGCAGAGTCGCTCGCAGCTCGATCTTCAGACTTTGCGCCATTCAAAGGCCGCGTTTGATTGGCCCAATTTCAGTTCCTTTGTTTATTAACCAATCAGAATCATCTGTTGTTTACCTCTTTTTTTGCACTGAATTACCTTTTTTCTGCACCGAATTACCTTTTTTCTGCATCGTGTTTCCTAAAAACTGCATTTCTCTTAGCCAATCAGAATCGAGAATTTTTTTCATATATATTATTATATATGAAAGTTCGCAGTAAAATTGAGAAATATATTGGGTTAGTTCGTTAAAAAAGCTAGTACCAATCGATAGAAAACCGACTCGAAAAACACGTCTCGGGCCCGAAATGTTTTCCGGCGTTTTGAGAAACGCACGCCAGGGCCCATTTGCTCGAAGCATGGTTAACGCTAACCAGGGTTAAATACTATGACAACCTATAGGTTTAAATACATCTTAACCAATGGTTAGCGCTAACCATGCTTCGAGCAAAACAGCCCAGAGCGAAGTACCGGTAAAGCAAAACCAAAGCAAACGAGGACTAACGAGGATTACTATCGGCACTCGACTGAAAACCGCACTAATCTTCATCTGACTAAATGGCAATCATTTGGCATTTTCTTTCTTAGAATGTGATCTCTTGGTACGCCTTTTATTATTATATAAACAACTCCGCGGTAAACTCTCAAGTTGCATTTGTACGTTTGTTCTGTGTGCGATGAAAATGTTGTTAGCATCGTTGTTAGCATCGAAGCCCTTTTTGTTGAAGATACATTACTTGCTAAAAATTTCGGACGATTTTAATTTCGGACAAAAAAAGTGTCCGAAAATAAAACCGTCCGAAATTTTATAATAATAATAATAATGATATTTATCCAGGGAGCCCACTCGCAGTATAAAACTTTTAAGTACTTTCTTGGGCGACGCCATCACTTGCATTCATGGCGAATCAGTACATGATGTAGCTAGAACTCGGATTAGATTTTCTACGAATAACATGATGTAAATAAATTCCATTGGTTCTATATGTAGTCCTCTTCTGCTTCACATCATCAGTCATAGACTCATCATAGCATGTGGTTCTTCTTCATCTGTTGCTGTCGGTGACTGAGATCAGTTTATCAAGTATCTCGTAGTTCTTTTCAATACGCTCTTTGAGACGACGACGAAGAAACCGCTTGCCGTCTTTAATTTTTTCTTGTGTTATTTTCTCACCAGTGTATCTGTAAAACCTTAAGAGTGCAGTAAAACTATTGTTTTGACAAATGCTAATTTCTAATTTCTGTTTTGTAGACATAAATTTACTTGAACTATGTTTCAGCGAAGTGTCCGAAATTTTTGTCAGAAATTTGTCCGAAATGAGACAAAAAGTGTCCGAAAATTAAACGTCCGAAATAAAACGTCCGAAATTTTAACGTCCGAAAATTTTTGCAAGTGATGTAAGCTAAATACGTTAAGTTGTTACTGAACCCAGAGCGGATGAACGTGCTTTCCCTGTAAGCACAATTAACTATTCTTTGACCTTTTGTTGCTAATTTTGGTTTGTTCGTTTGTTTGTCTGTTTGTTTGCCTGTCATTTTGTTTGTTTTCCTTCGTTTATTTCTTATTTTTTTCTAGAGTACATGGACTGATTACTAAAATTAGCCATTTCTCCATTTGTTTGCACGGACATCTTCGCGCTGACGATATGCTCAATAAAGCCTACTTAACGTAGTGCTTTTAGTTGTGATTCCGCTTATTGATATGAAGAGAACCTGATATGCATCTAGTCTGCTTCTTGCCGTTGTGTTCAGCTCATGCCATTTTTCCACCATGTACATGACAACCCCAAGACCAGGAATGGACACACACAACAGTAAGGGAAGCAAAATGATCCTGTTTGTTTTGTTGTTGTCTTGTTTTGTTATTGTTTTTGTTTTTGTTTCGTTTTGCTTTGTTGCTGTTGGTTTTCGTCGAAAACCTGAATACATGTATACTTGTTAGAAACTATGCTTTCTGGTAGAATGGTGTTGAACTATCACTTTTCACTCTTACTCGACTCCTTGCTCGGGCCTTGAGACTTGAGAATGCACAACGCAGGGTGCTGTACGCATGTTTTGCTTTATGGGGTTACCCCTTTACGGACAGCCTGTGCATAGGCTTAGAGGGTTGAGGGAAAGAAAAGGCAAAGCTAACTGGGAGAGGTTGGGGACAGCAATCCGTTCAGCTATTATGAGCATATCCTGAGCCGGAATACTTTTGTAAATACCGTAAAAGCTCTATTAAGCCCCCGGGGGGCTTATTTAATTTCAGGTCTTATTAACGGGGGGCTTAATACAGAGGGGGGGGGGCTTATTTCAAATCTTTAACACCCTGTTTCCGTCTTAAAACAGTTTTTGTACAAAACTCAAACAACTACAGTGAAATTTTATTATCTAACAAAGAGCAGCAAACAGTATTACGTGTTTGAGTGTATATTTGTTTAAAAACAAACCAATTGGGCCGCATGAAGTTGATTTCGCAAGAGGGAATAGGAGTGAGTAATTACAACATCTCATGTCCCAAAAGGGGAGGGGCTTATTAGAGACGGGGGGGCTTATTACGAAAACCTACTTCCAAACGGGGGGCTTATTAGAGAGGGGGGGGGTTAATAGAGAAGGGGGGCTCAATAGAGCTTTTACGGTAATACTAGACAGTTGTTCATCGTAGCCATTTCAATTCGTATTTATGTATACCTCCACTTTGGTCCAGGGGAGCTCTGCAGCTTTCTCAGTGTCTCAGCTGATGTAATTCGCTGAACGTCCGGCGGAAGTCTTCGCTGTCCTTTGACTGCCTTTTCCAAATCCCACGATGCTCGCTGGCCAAACGTCCCTGCGTAAAGAGGTACGTTATTAGATTTAACTCGTCCCAGGGACGCAAAGAAATCGAATCAACACGATGTTTGGAGAAAGCACAAAGAGAGGGAAATGTTGCCAGTGTCTGTACGGAGTTTGCATTCTAACATCCTGGGAAACGCAGAACGGCTGTAAACGTGATACTGGCGTGCTTGCTTGTATCCCAGGTTACACAATAAAAGTAGATACCTATATATCTTCCAGTTTGTGTCCAAAGCCTCACTGAGGCATCTTTTGAGGCGCTGATAATAAACTGGCGACTATCAACAAAATCGAGGCTGACCACTGGCTTGAGGTGAGCTCGGAATGAGACCAGCAACGGGGGAGGCTTGGTGTCAATGGTGCTTCCTCTGTGGCTGTTTCGTCTGTTGACAGACATCAGTTTTCTTTGCAGTAGTCCTTGTGGCTTCTGTTGGTGACTTGTATTTAAGCAATAGTAGGATATCTCCCAAACCTGGAAAACAAGTCGAAAAGGTTAAAAATGATAACAAGGACGAAAGGAATAATGACGAGACGTCCTCAAAGAGCCCTCAGTCATGACAAACCAGACTTTTAGTGTCTAAACTATAGGACAGTCGTTTTAAATCACTTCTAAAGGGGAACCCTCTGCGAGGTGTGGGGCAACAAATTTACCATCACCTGCCAAGAGTGGAGATTAGAACGCTTGCCGACTGTTTCTTGGTTCCAGACCTCGGCATTGGTTCTAAGCCTCGCTAAAACGTGATACTGAGTCCTTCGAGGCGTGATTTCGTTTTATTGGGGGAGGAGAAAATAGAAGGTTGATGTCGTTACCTTGATAAATCCAGCAGTGTCGCCGGTAACGAGAATGGTATTATCGTAATCAGTTGTCATGGAAAGAACAAAGTCGTGTTCTCCCTGGGCAGCGGTAAAATGTCCAAGCAGTCCCCCACCACACACGCTCCAGGCCCTCACCGAGCCACCGGAACCTGTTGTCATCAACGTTGCTGTGGAAATGCTGTTTTCACGCCTCTCCAGAAACAAAACCTGACAAAGGAGGTCAATATGTTTAAAGTTTCCGTAAGTTTGGCATGGGGATTATCTTTATAGTTCAAAGGCCAAGTTGTCGTAAGAATATTGGGTTTTGTCAGGTAGAGCGGTAAAACCGGAGTGGGAACGATGTTTCCGACATAAAATTTACCAACTTGCGGTAGGGATGGTATTTTTAACTACTTAATTAGCTTTTCGTAATTTTATATTATTTTTGCTCGGCATTCGCTCTAATGTCATCTTAAAGAAGGCAACAGCTACCAGGTGTTTTCCTACTTGAAATAACTTGCTGAAACATAGCTAGTAAATTCGTGTAATCAAATTCAATTTGTGCGAGCGTGGTGATCTTCCTATTGTTCACGCTGATAACGTTGGCGTTAAACTGCCTCGTTGAAAATGTTATAAAACAACTGGTTCATGCATCACCTGTGCGTTCATCGAGATATGAAGCACTTAACTTGGGAAGTTTGGAGAGCACTCGAGAAATCTTTCGTGCTCTCCAAACTTACCCACGCACGCTGAAGCATGGACCAATTGTTAAATGAGGTGTGTAGACTTTAATGGCTCTTTACAGTCTATTAAAAAAAACCCGTATTTTCGCACTAAGTGGTCTGTTTTCGAGCCTGGATGCCTTGTGGTTACTAGAACGTCGTGCGTCTTTGTCAGCTCCGGCTATGGAACCTACATAACATACCTTGTCGACGGAAGAGTCATGATAACTCTGAGGGCATTCCACTTTAGAGGGGATATCAACTTGGACAATACTCTTCTTTTTTAGTAAGACATCTGGCGCAAGCCCATCTTTGTGAAGCTGCAGTGAGCTGATCTTGGGTTTCCCGGTTGATTGAACTAAACTGGCACGGTGCTTTTTACTTGGTCCCGTATCAACAGTCCGCCTCTTCCACCCTTCCTCGTGAAATCTATTTACCGCCTCAATCACTTGATGGGGTAAGACATGAGAATTATGTTTTATTTATTAGTACTGGCAGCTCCCAAACGTTATATTTTTATGATATTTACGCTTTTATACACATTATTATTTGTGAGTTCTGTATTGTCACTGATAAGCCCCACTAGGGGAGTGTCACAAAATTATTGTTGTTTGTGTTGTCGTTGTTCAGTGATATTTACTGTTTCATTTCCTCACAATCTTAATAAAGTGAAATGACTTCAGCAGAGTGGTAGCTACTAAATGATTGCAGTGTTTGTATTTTAAACGTAGAATTGTCAAAATTTTGTTTGTTTGTTTGTTTTTTCGTTCGTGACACAGATTGTTATATTCTAGAGATACTGGAGCCAGGGACTTTCCCAATTCCTTACACACGGAACCATGCGACTAAATCTCCTAATACCTTGAGAGAGTGTGACCTTACCTACGTTGCTGTACGACACACTTTTCTTAACATCTTCAGGAATGACAGACCGTGTTATTTCCAAGCCATAGTCATTGGCATTTAGTCTGCAATTCACATGTCCACTTTCAATGTTCCAAACTTTGACGACCCCATCGTAAGCAGATGTGGCTACCAAGCCAGTTGGGTACATAGCAGCAGATAAGATATCATCCTCGTGAAAATTGCTCCACACGCGCGGCTCACTTTCTTCCTCTTCGCGACAGTCCCTAAACAAACAAGTGTAAACTATTTAACAGCTAGGCAACAAGCAAACTTTTCTATACCCACACCTCGTGACCTCCCTTGTGGATTCAGACCCTTTAAAACAAGAAAAAAGAATTAGAAGGAGACCTGAATACCTTGTGGAATAAGGATTGAAGGAATTCAATGATCAAGGATGTTATGGAGCACCTTACAAAAAGTCCCATTTTCGAAAAGTGAGAAATTCTAGCAAGAGTCTATAGAGCGCTGCGGGGCCCTATAGGTTTTTTTTTTTTTTAAATCGTATCCGATGTTGTTATGTGAGCATTTTGAACACGCCAACAAATTCTTGAGGTTATTTCCATGAACTCTGCTTTGGTTTTCTTTATGCTCGGCTGAAATCCTCCTCACACCCAATAATAATATAATAGGTTACTTATTGAAGTTACTGAACCTTGCCAATGCAAAACGTCGTCGATGGCAAGGAACAGTGTCACAGATCTCGCGCATGTGCAGTAGCGATACATCAACTTGAAAAAGTTGGCAAGTTTGTTTCAAGTTTCCTAGCCGATATCTTCGATTATCAACGCCATCCATATGGCACGGAACAAACAAACCAAAATTTTGAAAGATAAATATAGCTTAGGCTTCAATGCGTATATATAATAAGAAATACAACCGAAACCAATCCTACGAACCAAATTGAAGATAGCGGATAGATCATCTGTTACTCACTCGAGAGCATCATTGCGCATGCTCGGCCGTGACACTGCTCCTATCAAAAATGAACTACAGACGAGCTGAGGCTCAATGATAGCCTCTTTTAAACCCGGTATTATTGAAACTGCTGAAAAAAAAGGTAATTAGTAAACATAACTGGGTTAGCTGAGCATTTTGGAGCACTTCAAGTGTTCAAGAGTTGATTCCTTACTCAAGACCTTTCTCCACCTGGATGAATATCTTATCTTATGCTGCTGCTCAGTGGGCAATTAGATCTACCAGTAAAGAAGTCCGTTAACCTTACTTGTAAATAGTGACTTTTCTACTCCATCCAACGGTGATGATCTTTTGTTTAAAGTACAGAATCCCAGTAATCTGATATGTACAAGAAACAAATGGACGTTGTTAGGTATCCTTTAGAGCTTCGGTGCCTTTATGTTGATTCTTCGTCGACAACTCTAGCTAAATAGTTTATAAAATGACGGTTTGGTTCTCTGGTGTCTAACTGTGTACGAAATAAAAACTTAAGTCGTAAATTAAAGCTGCACCGTCTTAAAAAAAAATTCTTAAGTCAGACTAGAATCAGCCTACAGCAATTAATAAAGAACTAAATAAAAAAGTACTAAATTTTTTTAATTCTATTTTACTTTTCTGTTCTTTTTAATTTTTGCTACCTTTGACAGGACTCGCCTGAAAACCACCTTCGGGTGACGGCGACCTCCTGGATAAAGATATTTTATTATTATTAATTTGAACGGACGTCTTTGCGCCTCCAGTGTTTACAAGTAATTTACAGTTTATTTCGTTACGTTTTCATCAGCCTAACTGGCATGACATCACGGCGACCTTTTGAACGCAAATCCGCCCCTCCCTCTGCCTTATTTGAGATGACAATGTACGATGACGCTAAAGCGAAAGAACTACTTCCGCTTGCTGTTGCTAAAATAACATTTCTGCATACCTCTTGGTCATCAACGGCTTTTAATTCGCTCAAGCAGCAGCCGTTATTGAAGTTCCAAATCCGAACCGTTCCATTTCGTGCTCCAGTAATGAGACGCCTTTGGGAAGGATCAAACCTCATAGCAGTGATTTCTGAGCGGCCGTGGGCGTTTGAAAACTGAATTATCTTTTCGCCTGTCTCCAGGCTCCAAACACAAACCACTGAATCGTGACATGCGCTAACAACCTGTCCACAACAGTAATGATGTTAAGTAGACTGGAAATTAGTTTGTATCCCCTAGTTTTCTATCATCTCAAGCTTGTCAAGGCACATGCATAGCTGATTGAAGAGGACAAATGGTCTAATAGTTTGGTGAGCAAATAAGAGTTTACATATGGAGACTAACTAGTAGCATTAACAACGAAGCAAAAATGAGGAAACAATTTGCACTCGGCCCAGGGAGGCTTCCAAATCAACGCGTTACGCCCTTACCATAAATCTAGCGCCATATACTTTGTACTTATTGTATTGACTCGCCTACAATAACTGCTTCATAATCTCGAGGTTATTAAAAGTTGTCCAAATGCTCTACACAACCGCAAGAGAGCAACGGGAAATCACAGCATACCCAACCACGCCTGGCATGTATCGCTATTATGTATTAGGGGATCAGATAATGGGCAACAGGTGAAATAGGACACCAAGAACGGAACAATAACCCAGCAAGGAGATACTGTGACACTGCTTGGTTTTGTTTTTGTTTTTTTTTTTATGCATGGTCCTTATTCAGTTTTTGTTCCACGAGTTAAAAGAGTCTGAAACAGAATTCCCATCAATGTGATCGGAGAGGACATCAGTTACCTGGTCAAACAGATCGTTGTAGATAGCAGCGCAGATGGGTTTAAAATGGCTGCTGATGTCCCGCTCCTCCGAAGGTTCTTCACTCTCACCCTCGATCACTGATAACTAACAAACAAAGAAACATCCTTGAGAATGAATATAATAAAATCATATATGCCAACAAAATGACCAGCTCCCAGATGGCTTGTTAGCTTCCCGTACAAGCCTGAATTTTTTTCAGGCTCTACTGTTCATAACTGCGATGATCACTCACAACTTCAAAGTATCAACCTTAATAACACTAACGGATTTAAAAAAGGTAGGTGGCACTCAGTGGGGTCTATGCCCTTTGTGTTGAAAAAAAAAATCTAGTTTGAACCAGAAACCATTGATTTTTTGCTGGTCAGCGTTCGTTTGAACACTGAGCTATCTTTTTTCCAAAACGTTACCTCGGTCTGGGACAAATCTTTAAAGTGTGGAAGGAAATAATTTTTTATACAATGTACTTTGGTATGACAGTATGAGTTCTCTATCCAAAACGTTTCCTGACGCGGTAAATATAAAACCTTTGAAATGCTATGTCTATCAAACGTAACTTGCTTATAAGAGACGTCTACATATTTATTTTGTTAATATCCACTTCTCTGTGTACGTTAAACCATGGAGGAACAGCACATATAATAATCATTGTAATAAAGGCACTTTATGTATCTGGATTAGCGTCATCCAGTTTAAAGTTGGTTTCGAATGGTTGTGTGATCTGATGTATCTGCGTCAGTATTGCAGTCATTTGGGTATTTTAAACATTATAATTTGCAGCACTTCTTAGACTAGTCATAGAATGACTCCAAACTAACATCTCCCGTAACAGAAGACGTTTTCTTAGTTTCACAATCACAATACATCTACAACAACCAAATGGCTGTGTGCCCCATGCAAGATGCAAGTTATCGACTTACGTCCAGGATTGAGCACAACTGCAAATTTTACGATTTTTGCGATTTTTCGTTGCGTAGCGAATTTTTGTAATAATCGTCGTTTTCGTCAGCCTCCTTGAGCCCTCTCACTCACACTTTCTTCTAACACAACGAAAGTTTGCAATTTTTGTAATATTCGCATTTGCGTTCAATCCTGGGCATATCTGAAGTTATCTAAGGTAAGAACTGCCAGCTGTGAATTGTGAATTGTCTACAAAATGTAAGCAACGGTATTTGCTTCTCAAGCACTTCTTTAGAATATAAGGATAAGCCCAGAAAAAGTCCAGATCACGTTATGTCTTACCTGATTGGTTCCCACAAAAATACAGTGAGATTTGGAGTTGAAGTACAAACTTGAAATGAGGTGAGGGCCTGGTAACAAGGAGCGAGCGGGAATGGTTTGTACGCAACATAAGTCGCGCATGTCCCAAATCTTGATAACCTGTGGAGCAATTAAGTCGCTTTGGGGATCAATAGGCCTTATCACGGTTTCAGACGCCATCTTGGCGGGAAGGCAAAGAGGACACAAATTACAGTGTTTGTATGCAGTTCCGTTGTCAAAAAAAAATGTGTGAAGCGCCCGTTTCTCAGCAAAAAATATATTGCTAATTAATAGTACTAGGCAAAGGGTTCCACTGGCAAAATTTGAGGGATTTAGCCACACCGGAAAAAAATTTCTGGCTTTTTAAATTTTTCCATACATTCGTCTGTAATGTTTTGCCGCGGGCTGAAAAATTCCCGGGAAAAAATAACAGACGAATGATGGAAATTTCAAAAACCCAGAGAACGTTTTCTGGCACGGCTAAATCCCTTACATTTTGTCAGTGAAACCCTTTGCCTAGTGCTATTAACTAGCAACATATTTTGCCAAGAAAGAGGCACTTCACGCAATGTTTTTGACAACGGAATTGCATACAAACACTCAGAATTGTGTTCCATTTGCCTACCCGCCAAGATGGCGTCTGAAACCGTGATAAGGCCTATTGAAGCTAGGTTTGCGTAATTACGGTAAATAAATAAACGGTCTGTCTAAGAACTAGAAACTGAGGGAAAAGTAAACCGTTCACATTTAGTTAGTAAATTGGGAGCGAGAGGGTGAGATGAGCAATTATGCCGTTTTAATTTGCTCGTTCAAGAAAGTTGACAAAACTGAAATGAGAGTGGTCTATGATCAGGCAAAGCACACGTCATCTGACACGTCTGAATTTGGTGGCAAATATGTAGAACATAAAGGAAGAAGAGCAACTTACTAAAGAACATTTTAAGTTTCATTTTAAAACACGTTAGCTTATGTTTGTGGGTGGTTATATACAGGAAAAGTAATGCTACTTTTACTTTGCCTGCATGCGATGATATGTAGAAAGAATACTGATCAGCTGTAGCCAAGAGCAGTTTGTACAACATGTAAAGCAGCAAGCTCTAGACAAAAATTCTAGTCAAACAAAACTCTTCAATACTTCGTGTACAAAGGTACTGTGACTTTGTACAGACATCACTACATTCCCGTTTAAGAACAGAGGAAGCCTTAGCATTTCAGAGTAACCTTATCCTGAGCAGCACTGATGATTTCCCCCTTCTCACTGTTTACTATGATGTGTGTAACCGCTGAGCTGTGGCCCTTCATTTTCTGAAACATGATACTGCACATCAACTGTTGTTCACTTAGTTGTTTGGTCATGGTACTGGCGCATTTCATTGTCTTACTTGTAGCATTGTAGATCATTGTATAGGACAAACTAGAAACAGTGCTTGCAGTGAGCTACAGATTCTTGTTATGAGCGTATAGCGGGTCTACGAAGTAAGGTGGTTATAGTGCAAAATCGTAAGTGAATGCAGTAACTGAGAATAATTAACAGCTGAATTACTCCGTAAAAAATAAACTTCGGCTCCACCGCGGCGTAAGAACCTGTGAAACTCAGTATGACGTAAAATAAAGAAAAAATTCTAAACAATAGCGTACAGCAAAAAATAGCTCATAAACAAAGAAAACCTCGTCGTGTTTCTTACGCCGAGGTAAACCCTAAACTTGTAGTAAGGACTGAGGTAAGAGTGAATGAATATCACATCAGATAGCTAATCAGGAGACCAATATTAGGAAGGAGACTATTGCTGTTTACTGAGGAGACTATCAACGTCGATAAGCTGTGCCCAGATACTAGACAACAAGCACAAGAAATTGTTCTCACCGATGTCGCTTTAGCTGTAACATAAGGATTCCACAGACGTACGTAATGATCCAGACCGCCAGTCACTGGTGGAAAGAAACGTCACAATACTGATAGATTATAAAGAGTTGCAAAAGTAACTACCGTGAAAACAATAGATAGTAAAGGCGAACTCATGATAGTCCGCTTGTTACCTGGGATTGTTCAGGATTGATTTGTCGATAGTTTCAGCATTTTTAACAACCGTCGGAAATGATATTGTCACCAAGGGGTACCATTACTTACAATTATGCAAAAAAACAAATCATTATTTAAGTCTCAATCTTTCTAGCGGAGCACATATGATCTACCAATTGATCAGACTAAATCAAATCAGCTATAAATAAATCAAATCAAATGCATAGTGAATTTACCTACCTATAACATTCCATTCCTTGCAGTAGTCAAAAGATGAGATGCCTTTACGGATGCGGAACACTGAGCTCCTGTTAAAGTAAAGAAATTATGGCCTATGTTATCGATAGTAAAAAAAACAGCAAGTAACTCTCTCTTCTTCTTCAAGTTAACAAACCTACGAAACCTAAGAAATCGAACTAAGAATGTAAAGCCGTGTGATACAAGCGAGGGAAAGTCAATGGGGGGGGGGGGGGGAGGGGGGTAACAGCATTGATACAATGGAAGTGAGTCACATATGTTACTGGTACTAACGTTTTTTTCCTGTCTACGTCTCCAAGATACATTGAAGTGTTGCTTGCTGTAGCACAAGAGATGAAGCATTGCAACGAAGGGTAGTATTTCACTTTACGAACCCAGTCCTCATGAAGGCCCTAAAATAAAACCGCACGGTACATTTAGACACGCCATGCTACTTTATTGTCAAGTTGGACTTACAGGAGGCGATCCAAAATAATCCCGTCCACAGGGGAACATCGCTAAACGTAAGCCGTCTGGATCTCCTCGTTCAAACAGAGGTGCGTACAACGGGTCACAGATACCCTATTTTCGGATTTTAAGCCCTAAAATCCTTGGGACGAAACTAAATCCTACGCAAGCAGAGACGGTTCAACCATATCACCTGTTATAGGGCTGTTAGCTAAATACAAATTAAAATGTACAAAAATAGTTGCAAACACATACTTGTTAGCTAGCTTAGCTCAGCTAGCTTATAGTACTTAAAAGTACCCTGCGAGCAGAGGCCCTTCGATCTTCCTAGATAAGTCGGGAAGAGGAAGGGGTCCCTTCCTCTTTCCGGCTTATCTAGGAAAATCGAAGGACCTCTGCTCGCAGGGTAACTCAAAAGAAGAACAGCATATAAATGGTAGCTTATTGACGTTTGCCATATGCACTTAATTAAGCAATTGATTAATTGATTGCCGGATTGATTGATTGATTGATTGATTGATCGATCGATCGATCGATCTATTTATTAATTAACCTTATACCACTCACGTTAAATTGAAAAAGTTTTAGAGTTGAGTGCTTTCCTTGTTGAAGTTCCGACAGAGAGACGCGTCTGAATGAGACTACAAAAACAAGTGAGAAGAACATCACTCGCTCATCAGTATATGATGTACAAAATGCCGTACAAGTGGTATAATGTATTTGTTTCCAATTTGTATTGTCAGTGACAGGTTTGAATTGCGCGAACAGCTCTTGTCATCTTTGAATATACTTTTACCTGCAACTGTTTGTGGTGAAAGAGGTAACGGTAAAAAGGAAACTCGAACATCGAGTTTTCTTTTCACTGTCAGCTCTCTCAACATGATGTAACCTCTGATAACATAAATATAATGTTGTCAGACTTCAAGCAAACGAGTCTCATCAGCATTTAGAGTTATCCTCTCAAGCCTCTGACCAGAGAGAAGAATTTGAAGGCAGATAATTTTATACATGAACACCTTCTCTTTGTTACGGACAGTTCGCCTCTCCCGAAGAAAAATGTCACAAAAAATTTCTCTTAATGACCTTGATAATTAATGCGGATTGCTTAACATACGACTTTTCCTCACAAGTGCATTGCAACTTCTTGGAATGTTTTCATATTGTGCAGGCGTTTTGAAAACTTATGCGTGCAACAGTTGCAGGAAAGTTTCACATTTTCACAGAAAATTTTGTATCTAACAATGGTAAACTATTTGAAGACTATCCACTAAAGGTGCAAACAAATGTGTAACTTAACCACCAAAGGCACAAGGGCAAGTGACTTGGGGAGCGACTATTTTGCTCTATAAGTGGTGCTTTAGACACTGAACCTTAGGTGGGCTTCTCTTCAGCGTGCCACATGGGACAAAGTTCTCCTCTGATTAGTTGATTTAGTCCTTTAGGACTCTTATTTGTCTATAACCTTTGAAAGTTAATACGTCAGATACGTTACATAACCAATTTTTAAAACGGCTTCCGTAGCATACCTGAAGGAATCTGCTGTCCAATGTTTAAATCAAACAAACATCCTGTGATTGCCGAGAACTTTAAACAAAACACGGACCCACCAGCGTCGCCGAACAGAAGAATGCCCTCATTTAACTTGGCGGCACTATACCTGAAACACATACGAGATGTGGCGTGTGTAAGTATCTGTATTATAGAAGCTATTTGCAACAGAAAGCCTCTCAGTGTTTGGGGGTTGAGGTCCTTAGTGATGAGTTTAAAGGCGCTACGTCACGGTCTTTGGAGTTTGAAAAGTTTAGCCTTAATTTTTCAAAAAGGTCATTTGTAATCTTCTCCATCCTTTTCCATCCTCGCCATAATGCATTTATTCTTGTCTCTTTGGTGCTTATCTTCTCTGAAAAATCGTTATTTCACTGTTTCCTATCATTTAAATGCATTTTTTTATGTAAGAGATAAATACCTAGAACGGAGGTATTAATCCATATACACGGATGTATATGGATTAATACCGACGTTCGAGGTATTTATCTGACTTATTTCATGATATTATTCATGAGGGATCTTTATATAACGATCCTTTGTTCAAGGGGCCAAACACCGGCTAGTTAGTACGATCACACCTTCGTCGGATCAAAGCAGATACAATAAAAGCAACCTGATATGTGCGTTTCTCACAGGACTGTGAAAACTTGTTGCGAATTCGCAATTTCTTTTTAAATATAAATAGTTTTTTCATGTCATAACGGTTACTTTTGAAAATGTATGTTGCCACATACGAAACGTCAAGTCAGATTTCATAAAATGCATTGCTTCACCACTGTTTATAACCGCTTTATGAGTTGTTTTTCTTGTAAATTAAACTTCGATGGCCGAAGGACAAGAGTATGATAATGTTCAGTTGAGTAATAGGAAAGTAAATAATTGATGAGGGATTAATTTGTAGAAATTCTAATAAATCCTTCGCTTCAGGAATTTATTTGTATAAATCCCTGAAACGAGGGATTTATACAGATAAATCCCTCATTTACAATCAAATTCAATTCATCATCCCCGCTTTTCCCTACTACATTATCAAGCCCTCCCCGGACTTTTAGTTTGTTAATATTCAGCAGGGTTGTAAGTTAAATAAAGGTTGTTGAATAACAAAAGAAAATGTGCCAATCATGAAATAAGTCTCCAAGGATAACATAACATCATGACCGAGCCCCTTTAAGTTGGCTTTTAAACATTATCTGTTGCAAATATTCTTATTCCATTGTAAATATTTTTGCATATTGTATACATTTTTTACCGCTAGTTAAATTTTAGTTAAATTTTTAACATATAACAGATGAAGAGCCACTTTGTGGAAACGCTGTTATTAAACCGTTACTTACTGACTGACTGACTGACTGACTGACTTACTTACTTGCACGCAGCAATCTCTATTCGCAACTTGCCCCACAAAAAATCAGTGCTTTGCGAGTTGTAACTTGTAACAGGAAATAACGTTGCAAAATGGTAAATAGCGATCGTGTCCTTACCAGTAATCCATCGTGAGCACACAATAATCCAGGCTGCAGATCACAAACTGTTTGTCAAAACTGTTCGCTGAGCAATCGTAAAATGCTGCAGGTGAAGAAAACAACAGTTGAATGCTGTTTATAAAGGATCACTTTCCAAATATTAGTCACAATAGTACGGTAGCAACACCATTTCGCTCGAGAGCTCACTGGATTCCGACTTGAAACGATCGTAAAGAAATTACGTAACACTTGATTCATCCAAAAGGTTGTTACCATCACTAAAGAAATTTCACTTCGTGAGCTTAAATGAAAAGTCAGATCACAAAAATAAGAGAATACATATCGTCAAAGTTATACCACTAAAAGAAGCAGGAGGCAAACCTATTTCTCTGTCTGCTGTTGACAAAGCGAGTTTCTTGGCGTTTGGTAGCACAACACAGTCAGTGATCCACACATTCTTACTGGCCTTACCCTCGTGCCCCAACTGCAAAACACAATATTACAACAATGGTCATGAACTTTCTATTTTATTCTCTTCCTCATAAGTGCATGGGTCCTTTAAAGTTATCGGATGTTATTCTATCAAACCAATGACAAATTCGTAGTCGCTGAGCGAGCACCGTGTTAGACTCGCAACAACAAGACACGTGACATCAAAGTTGACTGTGTATCTGACAAAAATACTACCCATATGATTACATGGCAAATGATGAGCATGTCATTTTTGATTAACAATTCACCAGGAGATGATAGTTAATTTCACTTACCGACAGTGTCTTCTGAGGGTGCGTGAGGTCCATTCCCCAGAAATGCAGCGTCCCTTCCTTGCTGACAGACACATACCTCCCTCCATTGCTGTCAGTTGGGTCATCAGCGCCGTGTGACAGTTTTGGTAGGTAAGTTATCCGTGTAATGGTGTCACGATGAGAACTAACAACAAAGCGTATAGCTACTTAGCTTACGTCGTTTTTATCACTGCTGTTTCTGTTTTTGTTTTAATCAGTTAAGCTTAGATGGCCAAAAAACAAGAGTGTTTGCAAACTCAGTGAAGTTGATTGAGAATGTATGAGAAGTGAAATAACTGTTCAGTGAACTTATATTGTCCCCTATATCAAGTTTATGAATTATACTATCTATTCCTAATGTAAACTTTTGCTAAAAAGGGAGGGTCTAACATAGGTTTGGCGGGATGCGGGATGACACTTAAAATTGTGGAGAGTTGTGGGATACGAGAAATTTTAAAGGCGAGATGCGGGATGAGAACAGGAAGGCGAGACCGGGATATGCTCCGTTTCGTAGGCGGGATAGGGGATAGGACGGGTATAGGCGGGATAATAATTTATCTGAAGTTGCGCCAGTCACACGACCTCAAAGACATAATGATCCCGCTTGTTAAAATGCGTAAAATAGAGCTATTCCGTGCACATGAATTTCTGATGTTATGTGGTTTGTTTGCTCGGGGTTACAAACGGTGAAGCGAGTTAATAATAATCTTGACCTAACAAACATAAGGCAACGAAGAGGACACGTGGTAACTGGCAATGATGACATGCGGAGTAGGAAAAGAATCGGCAAAATTTGGATTTTCGTTAAGCAGACGCGAGTGAACACATGGGAAAGGACAATGCAGAGCCTGCAGTGTCAAACATTTTGCCTTCGTTTCTCCAAATTCGTTTCGATCAATCTTCGTAGATGCCACATTTATCGTAAAAACTGGCTATTTTACTTGAAGTTTCTTGTTCAAATGAGATTCTACGAAGAACTATACGCTTCCACATTTCAGTGGAGAAAATCAAATAAAAGAATTCGGGTAAACGTCTAGGTAATTGTGAATGTAAGTGGAGTTTTTGTGTCTCACTTATAAGCACACCAATAATATGCCTCCAGCCAGTCTTTGTCTTTCTCCGTATATAATGAGAGTACATTATCAATATTTTAACGGCTATAAATTGTCCATCAGCTGAAATAAGGCGGTGAACTGGAGCAATTTAGGTTTAACCAGGTGTGATCGGGATGAAAATGTTCATTGTGGCGGAATGGAATAAACAATTGCGGCGAAATGCGGGATTGGAAAAGTTTATTTTGGACCATCAAAAAATCGGTTACCAGTGACTGAAAATTCGATTGAAACTCGTAACCACGGAGTGGTTTATCTTCTCTGAATTTAGCATCAGTACGGTAAGAATGCATTACATACCTTGGGATTTCCCGGGCTGGATTTGGAAATTCCATCTGTAAGGAGGAGGAAAAAATGCTTCACATGTTTAGCTTCAGGGCGAGTTTCTGTGTAGGAGTTTCCTGTTAAAGAGTTGTTCTTTTGGTGTGTTAAGGAAACACAGCTTGATAACTTTATATCGAAACCTTGCGAACCTGCAACGCTTGTTTTTAATTGTTTTGTGTTCTTTGTTTGATTTTTTTCCTTTCACAGAATTAGTTTGTCCAGTGCCGAACAAAAATGCCATCAATTTTGTAATTTTTTTGGAGGGAAAGCATTTTTCAAAGTATCACAGTAAGGTAAGACTGAATAGGTCTCACCAGAGAGATCATACGTTAGGATCTAACTCGGAAACCTAAAAGCTTGGAACAAACTCGTAACTGACCTCCCTATCTTCGCTTGTCATGACATCTTTTAGTTGAGTCTCCAGCAACATGTACGAGCAAAACTCCTCCTGAGAAAACACAAACCATAACTTTTCGGTTTTTTGCTTTCTTCATAAAATCGAACGCATAGAATGAATAAAACTTGATCCTACCCAGTCCACTGTACCATCACAGTTGGCATCTACTTTCATGAATATGATGGCGAGCTGGTTATCGTCAGGCTGCAAAAGAGAGACAAGTGATGCTCGGTTTGATATTCAACAGCAATGCTATGACATCGCAAGAGAAGCCTGATAATGTTCACCTACCACTTCACCTTTACCGGCCATAGTTTTAATCATTGCCTGGCGAAACTCATCCATATCTAGTCCACCTCCACCATCTTCATCTGCTTCCTGAAAAATAAAAAATGTCTCTGGAGGTGTTTGCTATCTGTTCGGGTACCCTGCTTTTGAGGTTTTCAGGTTCAGAGGCAAAATTCAGAGTCGGTAGACACTTTAGTCCATTCTAGAAAACAATCAACTGCCAGCCTTTCAGAATTGGAATTGTTGTCATACCATTTCCGTTCAATTTATTATGCTACCCACTCCTGAGTATTTTCTATATTTTTTTTGACAGACACAAAAGAGATGGGTAATGCGAGCTCACAAAATTTTCAAAATCTTTTATTGGAATTTGACATTTACAAACCTCAAATATTTGCTGAAGCATTTCCAGGTTTTCATTATTCATCTGATCCTCTAGTCTGACCATCGCCGGCTTAGCTGGTACATCATCTGTCTGTTGAATAAACCGGGTGCAACATGAGAACCCCCATCCGTGTATTATTACCGCTCGTCCGATTTACGGCTCGTTACTCTTTACGCAGTGTTTATGCAACTACGAGTAGACTTAACCTGTCGCTTGCATTAAGTTGCACAAAGACAAAAGCCGCTCAGTATAGGATTTAGTTTTGTACTGGTAAAATAGCTTTATCCACAGTTATTCTACGCTTTGTGATTTAAAATCGTAAAGGTGTGGAAAAAAGAGAACAAAGTTTCTTTGTCACTTAGTCCCTTGTTCAAGGTTAATCTAGTTCCTTTGTAGTTCCCTGGTAGTTTTTACCTTGCTGACGCTGGGCGATTTTAATCCTTGCTGCTCGGCAGACGCCGCAGTCCACTCCTCAGTCTTTGAGCCCGTACTTGAATCATCTGACTCGTCTGGTTCTGAAAATCCCTCTTCCTCTTCTTCTTCTTCCGCAAGAGTTGGGAAATACTCTGTGTTTTTTATCTCTCCTTCGTCCATTCTGTTTTATGCTGTTCACAAAGTAATCATAATCTTTGTTGACGTCACAAAGAGAAATATGCAGTGAATTAGGGCGGTCACCAAGAGAGCGCGCATAAGAATACTAACTCACTGAAATCCAGGAGGAACGAGCACATTTATAACTCAGCTTACACAAAGTCACCTTTTGAACCAAAATTATGTCGTGAAATCGCGTAATATATAAAGTTTTGTGAAATACGAATGCACCAACGCCTATTCCCTTGTCGCAGAGTTAACCGCGATTTGTTGTAATATAGATCTCATTTATGCAGGCGGTTATTACAAGATTTTTGTCACATTTTAAATAGAACTTTGAATCTCTAGAGCTTGGGACGAAACGATGAACATCACAATTGTATGTTAGCAGCGATTTCAGTGAGACTTGGGTGCAATTTTGACTGCAATTTGCATAACTGGTTTTCCGTTACAGGCACAGAGCTAATCTTCTGTCTTTCTTTCCATCAAACTCAGAAATGACCTCATTAAAGTCGATTTCCTCATGTTTGTGAAAATGTTCACTGATAGCGAGGACAACCTTGCATCTGATATAACGCTCTGAAGTGGCGTCTTGAGCCTCTTCATGCTACTACAGCATTGCTTCAGTTTCTTTATCCTGCTATGTCATTTTGTCAGTGCCGATGGAAAAGTAATAATCTGTAATTGATTTTTTTGGCCATGGAAAGCCTAGCAGAGCGAAGACAGGCCGATCCAAAGCTATAAAACGAGGTGACCACAACGCGTTCACTCTTACCATCAAGCTTGCTTTCTGATCGCGTTTTTCCCGCTTTCTTTGGACCATTGGTCCACCAATGAGTGACGTCACTTCTATCTCCGTCTGTTGTTTTATCAACCACATTTCAAGGATTGAATGAATACGAGCAAATTTAGTTTTTTTTGCTGAAATAAGGCTGCATTCATTATGTATACTACATAAATACTACAGGGGGGATTTTTTTTAGACAGTGCAATATTTTCAGATCCCCCAAATAACAACAGATTTTTTACGAATCCCCCCTCGTGATCAGAAGGAAAAACATGCACCCCCCCCCCCTCCAAACACACAGACAGACTTTAATGTTCCATTTAATATTAAATAAACTAATATACGGAAATAACCAGAAAATAAACAGAATAGTCAAGTATGCTCTATAAAGCAAATTTCATGGGGCTGTCTTATATCTGTATTCACCTTGCTGATGTTTGTTTGTAACAATAAAATCAAGAGCATTAAAAAAGTGCTGTGATTTCCGCTCTGGTATTGTACTTACGTCAGCCAGTCTGAAGACAGGTACCTCGAACTCGGAATGGATTGCCTCCCCGATCGCGTGCATTTACCAGAAGAACAAGATGACAATGATGATCAGGATGATTACATTTATAATGATAATGATTGACAATATACACATAATTATTGGGCCTTATATATATATTGTTGCAGTTATATTAAAGAACAAAGGTTTTCCTGTTTGAATTTCATTATATTATCAACATTTTCCAGGGGCGGATCCAGAAATTTTTGATAGGGAGGGGGGAGGGGGGGGGGTGTCCAAACTTACAAATTACTTCTCCTCGTAACTCTGTCACCCTCCCCCAACAACTCCCCCCCCCCACACCCCCCAAGCCGCCGTTACAAAACGGAGATTAAGAAACGAGGATCGACGGGAACGTCACCGAATACGTCACAAAAAAATAGGTTTAATGAACAAAAACAATGGCTCTGCACGTGCGTTTTACATTTTGGTACATTCCTTTTCCGTCCTCTGCAAAATAACAACGTGAAATGGCCAAATTTTAGGTTTTGGCGAGGACGCGAGCACATGATGGCAAATTTTTCTTTCTTTATAATCAATTTTACTTCAACTCCGTTCGTAAAAATTTAGTTCCTGGATAGTTTTTACAAGTTGAGCAAATTGGAATAATCGCGAAAGTGCTACAATAACGAGAAATTATATTTTGAAATGACGTTTTCGTTACCGTCGCCGTTGCAGTCCTCGTTCCTCGTTTCTTTGCCGTCCTCTGCAAAATAACAACGTGAAATGACCAAAGTTTGGGTTTTGTCGAGAACGTGAGTACATGATGGCAAATTTTTCTTTCTTTCTCTTTACTTTAACGCCGTTCATAAAAATTAGTTCCTGGGTAGTTCGCCGACATTTTACAAGTTGAACAAAATTGAATAATCGCACAAGTGCTACAATAACGAGAAGCTATACTTTTGAAATGACGTTTTCTTTGCCGTCGGCTTCCTCGTTTCTTAATCAATTTAAGGAGACGATCACGTGTTGAACACTGGTTGGACAAAACTGCTTTGCGAGCAGAGCTGAGTGACCATCAGAGAGTACCGCC
This sequence comes from Pachyseris speciosa, assembly GCA_016490735.1. Classification (NCBI taxonomy): domain Eukaryota; kingdom Metazoa; phylum Cnidaria; class Anthozoa; order Scleractinia; family Pachyseridae; genus Pachyseris; species Pachyseris speciosa. Next base: position 431,004 of record JAEMWC010000630.1, read on the forward strand.
AAAAATAACATTTAATTGTGGAAATATGCCTGGAATTTAGATAAGTGGCAAAATACAATGGATTTCCATCAAAACACAAGTCAACCAGTTGAGTAATAATACGCGATCCTGTCGCTGCGAGAATTTCAGCGTCAAACAAGTCATGGTAGAAAAAAACATTCGACTAAGGAAAGGGGGGGGATCCCCCCGACCCTCCCCTGGATCCGCCACTGCTTTCTTACATATATATGATACCTCCACAAAAATATTAGCATCCCCCGTTCATGTTCTGAAAAAAACTTGACATCCCCCCTTTTCCAACTCCTAAATTTTGAGATCCCCCTCAAAATCCTCTGTCCGTGGCCTCCTGTAGTATACATAATGAATGCAGCCTAATCATCTTTTACGTATTTGCCTTTTTATTCCTTTCTGTTCTTTTTTTTTATTTATTTATTTTCTTTTATTTCATTTTATAATTACAAGATTTGGAAAGTTTTCTGGGGCTTTACATAGATGAATAAAACCAGGGCCCAATTTTCAGCCCATTTCTTTCGTCAGTTTTGCGAGACCTGGCATCATCACAGTGACATAATCTGCTCAGTTGCCTAAAGAGGAAGAAAAGTGCGGATGCCATAACCAAATGTTCCCGATACCTTTTTGGAGCTATTTGCTGTTTATATATATGATGAGAAATGTTCGGGAAAAGCATCCAAAATATTTTTCATGCTTTTAGAGCAAACGCTGACAACAAGAAACGAGGGCTCTGTTCACTGCTTGACGCGACCTTTGGCTTACCTTTGGCGCGTAGCGATCTATGTGTCGGGTCGTGTGTGGCAAATTACCTGAGAGTTCGCGAGGAAATGTAGTCATGTACGGTCATATTCCACCAAACGCTTTGCCTTCTCCGCAGATGGTGAGTTAGTAATAGCGTTTCACTGTAAGCCGAGTCCAGTAGAGTTTTTTGTCTTGCATCCTGCGAACAGAAAGCTAAGAACGAAACTTTTACAACAAACATAACTGGAATCCACACAGAAGTTCCAAAAGCTAAACATTTTAAGCTTAAGGCTTCTGTTGAGTTAAAGATAAAAACAAACGATGAATTTCAGCCAGCTGAGGTGAACTGATCTTACATTCTTTTTCCTGGAATTACTTTTCAGGGAAATGAACAAGTTGTTTTTCTCACACCAACACCTACCGGCTTAGCGCCATCTCCAAATCTTTATACAGCATCAACACCAATGGCTCCCCCTCCAATGCAATTTCCACCATCGCCACAAGTCACTGGTATTTCTGTAAGTAACCTCTCACAGTCAGTTAAGCTTGACCAATTTTGTCACAAATAAGGCAAGGGTTCCGTTTACTGCTGTTCATCATTCATGGATATGGCATGGATTCTGTTTGTTGTACATAAAAATGTGCTAGGAGCCATCAAACACAGTTTGGAGCTGAAGTTTGTTAATAATGAACCCCAGTAAGGGGTCGGACCTCGGGGCGGAGCCTCCCCATATGAACATTTTTTTAGTACCCCCCCCCACCCCCTCGGGTAATGAACCAATCCATCCAACCACCCCTTCCTCCCTGCTAATGAGCCTCATATGAAATTACTTATTTGCTCAAATTCCCATATCCTTAAATGACAGTCTTGACATAAACTTCAGTCATTTCAATCAATTATGAATAATAGTAACTTTATCACAAGTCAAATTAGAGAGGAAATTTTCTAATCCCATAGTGGAGGCCTTCCAAGGGATAGAAGTGACAAGTGACATGGCTTCGAAAACAGGCAACAATATTCTCCCAAAACACCGAGAACCAACAGAAATTAGCAGAAGACGTGTGACAGTTTACAACAGCGACAATTCACTTTCCATTTCTCTTTGTTTTCTTTGCTACACGAGCATTTATCCCTAACGAAACAAGTGACAGACAAGAGTCGTAAATGAGCAACAAAGTGACACCAGACCATAGTGAGAATCAAACCCACGGCCTTCTCCACTGGTTGTTGTTGTCGTTGTTGTTCTTTGGTGAGCCACAGGTCACCAAAGTAAATTTTTAGATGTCAACAAGTCTCTTCATATTCAAAGATCCAGCAGCCTTTACAATGTTAAATGTGTAATTTGTATGAATGCAACTTTTAGAATTACTATAAGTTTGTCAATCCAGATGTGCAATTTTGCTCACCCAGGGTCAGCCATAGCTCAATGAATGGTAGTACATCCAATCAGCAATCAGGCCATGGTTCAATTTCTGCTGAGGACTGTATTGGTTCATTGGTTCATTTCACACTATTTACATAAAATTAACATAGAAAGAAAAGTATCGTCACAACAGATGATAACTTTTTGTTCAAGCAATTTGACTTATAAAACACTATGCAAAAATCCCAAGTTGCATTGATACAAACAATGTTTATTGACCATTTGAGAGAGTGTGTCCTTTTGTGGATGTTCACCATGGTTCAACTTCCATGAAGTGGACACTTTCAGGCAGGATATAGCAAGGGGCTTCTCTATATACAGGGGTTCAATGCTCATCACAAAAATAATGTTGCTCATAATAAAGCTTATAATTTAGTCAAAGGTATATGATATTGCCAGTGAATCACAGGATTATTTCTTGGCTCAGTCAGCGGTTTCTTTAACGGGCCAGGCACCAGGCAAATTAGCTGGCTGTAAACACAGTTTTGCCATGTCAAGAGCACATCAAGGCAATTTTTGTGATGAGGAAGTTAAACCTAAACATATTTGCTTGCCTATGAAAAGTAATTGCCTTCCTGCTCAAACCTTCAATGAAACTGACCTTGCTCTGCAGTGATCATGCCAGAATTGTGTCAAGTTGACTGGTATATTTTTTGTTTTTACAAATTGCAACTTTTTACTTTGGCCTCACATCGGTCTGGCATCACTTTTCTAAAGCATTGGTAAACTATGCTTTGTTAATACTGAATTCTTGTTGGGTGTGGTGGAGATAAAAATACAGAAGAACCCTAACTAGTACAGCCTTAACAAAGGGGTCGATCAATGGGGATATTATTTACAGTGCTGTAGGGTATTATTAATAATAACAAGTTTTCACACTTAAAGTGGGTTGGCAAACTCTGTCAACAGGTGGCTGGGTTTGGCTTTGATTTAGAGGGAGGCAGGGATGGCCCAGTGGTTTGGGCACTGAATTTCAATGCGGTAACCCCAGGTTCAAATCCCGCTCAAGCCACTAGATGGTGTTGTTCTGGGTAGTCCCTGGTTCAACTCCTCGGTCATCCTTGTAGATCGCCAACTGGTTTGCCTCCAGCTAGTTTGGATTCTTATCATTTTTTGTTTATTTTAATTATTTGTTTCGGTATTTGCTCGGCCCCACTAGCCTTTGTGCTATAAATACTGCCGAGGGTAAATAAAGGTTATTATTATTATTATTTAAAGCTTGAACTGTGTGAGAGCCAGATAGCAATAAACATTTAAAATGAATTTAGCTCATCTTCTTGCATTTCTCACGTTCATGCTAGTCTTTGTGAGGCAGTTTAGAAGTTTGGTGAAATAAACACAATATGGCAACATGGTATTGCAGCCATTTCTTTAATTTGTTTGCTCCTTGTTGCTTTTCAACAGTACTAGTAGTGAACAACATTTTTGAGTCAATTGTCAAGGAAATAAGTACATTACTAATTCATTCAAATTACACACCTTACACTTATATTCTAATTTTGCAAGAACTTTTACAGAATCACAGTCATTATAATTATCCAGTATTTGTTTGTTTGTAGCCTTCAGCACCTTATGGATGTGGCCCTGTTATTGGACTTCAAGTACCTATGTGGGCAGCACATGTTCCTGTGCAGACTCCTCAGCCTGCAGTCATGGGAAACATGATGCCTTATCCAACACAGCCTGCAGTGCAGTACCAACCCTGCTTAATTCCTCCACTACAACCCACTAACCATGGCATGTATTTCAACAATCAAGTCCAGTCATACAACATAATACCACAACAGTACATACCTGTGCCAACCAATAGAGGATTTAGACCACAAGTCAGTATGGGACAGCCATCAAACATGCCATACATAATGCCTCAAGACTATATGCCAGTTGCTAACTCTGGGTTTCATCAACCATTAGCAGCTGCACCACCTATTCAGCCTCATACAAGACCCTTCACATATGAAATGTCCCCTGTTCAACAAACCCAGTTTGTACCCCAGTACCCCAAGCCAACTCGGCATATTTCAGCTTTTGTTCCAAGCAGAGCAGGGGTCATAAATCAACAGGCATGTTATGAACACACAGATACAAGCCTGGCACACAATATTTCTTGTGAGGAAGTTGAAACACCAAAAGAACCAGAAAAGTCAGAGGAACAGCGTGAAATCCCTGTTCAGTCACAGTGTGAAATCCCTGTTCAGTCATCATCAGAAGAACAAGCAGCTGAGTTATGCAAACCAAAGACAGATGTGGTTGGAATGCCTAACACTGCATGTGAACGAGTTCCTACACCTCCACCTCTACCTCTGTTAGAGGAAGAAGAAATCATAGAGCTTCCTGATGTCCTAGTACACTCACCAAGTGAAACTACTTTGGTACCAAGTCCACTGTCCTCAGATGGCATGCGAACAGTGTGTAACAGTCCATTCTATCCAGTGATGTCAGACAGTGATGAAGAAGACGGAGAAGAACTAACAACTAGAGAAGATGACCACATACCCACAAAGGACACAAGTAGCCCCAGTGAATATACACTTGCTTGTTCCTCTGTTGAAAGGCTGGAACCTGAGCATCCATATGACAATGAGAGCACTAAGCCTTCCACTCAAGAACAGCAAATATATGGCAAGTCTAGACCTTTGAAGAAAGATGATATGAGTGCTCATTCAGTGACCAATAGCCCCCCAGAAATTTGTAACTCAAATACCATCAGTGGCAACCAAAGTCAACAACACCAGCGCTCAATAAGGTCCCTGATAGACACACCAGTGTATAACACCAGTCACAGTAGGGTCCTATGTCAGCTGTCACAGTCATCAGGCTCATCACCACGACATTGCAGTGGAATCAAGAGGTGTCCTTTGACAACTCACTTTAGACGGCTGTTCAAGCCCATACCTTCTAGCACCATACCAGAAGACAAGACAAATTGAGAACACTGCTTTATAGTTGTTTTACCAAGTCGGTGTTGATTTTATCTCGGCAAAATAATGTTATGCATCAGTCCTTGCCAGTTACCCCCATGTGGCTGCCCCACCCTTAACAGGCAGTTGGTCAAAGGTTTTGCAACTTTTGCTGTTGAATTTATAACTAAAACAGACCCAAAATTCTTGAAACCCTAAGGTAGCTTATGCTACAGACGCTCCACTTATGGAGAAGGATGTAGCTAGAAATGACTGATGTGTGAAGAACTGTTAGCTGTTTGGTTGAAAGGACTTAGTTACAAACTTAGTTTCAAACTACACATAAGTACGAGTTACTACATGTCAAAAATACAACTTCTTCCCTTTGAAAAAGTGTTTTGTTGTTCTTTCAGTTTAGTTTTGGCTGTCAGTTATTGAAAGGAAATAAATCCTTTCCACACAAACTGACAATCAAGACACACTGAGGTTTGTTAGTGCGTAGTCAAACCAAAGGCATCAGAGTCTCTCAACTGAAATAAATAAAAATCCAGTTGACTTATGCAAGAATATTGCTTGAAGTAATGACTGTCCAAAAAAGAATTGAACTACACATGTAACGCTCCACATGCTACTCTAGCACTGCAGGACTAGCGCTGGTTATCTGTAAGACAGCAACTATATCGAAGAGATGCTGTTTTTTGTGTTTAAGGTAATTCCCCTGAAAAGGATGTACTATTAAGATTTTTTCCTGACTTGGCACAACTGATAGTCATGCATAGGACATTGAAAAAATGCAATAACAAGATGGGGTCACTGTGCTTGTTTTAGCCCTGCATACTTGTTGTTCTAAGTGTTTTTACAGAGTTGTGCGAGAAATGTTCGAAGCATGAACAACTGAAGAAAGCTGTTATTACGGTATGTAGCAAAAACTATGAATAGTAGTGAAAACTTGTGCCTAATTGTTTTTCTGGGCTATATTCTTTTAGTATTGTGATTTCAAATTGCCCGATCTTGCAAATAATGTGAGGAAATTGGACCACTTCGTCATCATCTCAAACTCCTTCCTGCAGGGTTCGCACGCACCTTGAAATTCCTTGAAAGTGCTTGAATTTGAAAATCAAAATTCAAGGCCTTGAAAGTCAGTGAAAAGTACATGGGGTCCTTGAAAAACCTTGAAATTTGCTGTTTTACTGTTTCCACTTAGTGGAAGAACTAGAAAAGACTTAGACTTGAACAAATCTGGCAGTTATCCCTTAAACCCGATCGTCTAGTATAACATTCTAAAGGCATTTTTTTTACTACATGGAGTGCTTGAAAAATTGGAATTGTGCCCTGGAATGTCCTTCAAAAGTCCTTGAATTTTTAGTCCAACAAAGAGTACGAACCCTGTTCCTGGCTCCAAACGCAGAGTTTCACCCCAATTATATATAAATAATCCAACTTCTACTATTAAACATTTTTTCTCCTTAAAATGTTTTTCGTGTGCCTATTGCAAGTACATTACACCAATAAAAAAGGTGGGTCACCGTGCTCGTTTCTTTACAACATGACGACAAAGGGAAAATTTCAGCTGAAAAAGCTCAATGTCAAGGCAAATTTGCAATGTTTCTAGTGTATGCGTGCACGAGTGCGCGCTAAATGACGCCATAAATTATGCGCAGTAAGGATGCGCCATGCAATTGAGAGGAATCACCTTAAATGTATGACAGGTTGTGCTCCTGATTACCTTAGATCCAAGCTAGTTACTAGGGGCCAAGCTTTCAGTCACATGACACGTAATTCACAACAATTAAATATCCCTTTATTTAGAACAGCCACTGGTCATCGGTCATTCCAGTACAGAGCTGTCAACTTATGGTATAGCAAAAGATCTTAAACTAAGTAAAAATCATGAAGTTTTTAAATGTAAACTTAAGCAAATGTTAGTAGACATTTAGATATTAGATTTCTGGTCATTAATTTTCTCTTTTATACATTGTTTTTATATACTGGTATACATTCATTTATTTTATCTTAGGCTTATACACATGTAACATGATGTATTGACCACCAAAAGCCCCTCAGGGGAGGGGAGTGCTCAATAAAGTTTCATTCATTTCATTTATTCAACGCAGGGTTTTCCTTTTCAAACAGAGCTGAAGTAGAAGAATGGAGAATAGGCGGAGAAATCACAAAAATGTGTTGATATCCTTATCATATCTTTTTATGGTGCAAGTCAGAGTTGGAGGCAGAAAATCACCTGTTACCTGCTTAAAAGGAAAAGCCTAGTAATGCCCAAAAATCTCATATGAACCTAAGTGGGCTAAAATGTTCCTTAATGTTTTTCTTCTGAAAAGTTTATTTTTGAGAATAATTTTGCTCCAGCAACAACCAGTAGAGTTACTGTGCATTGCTATTGTGACATGAAAGGAATTTAGTCTTCGAGAATAAAATAAGTGTGAATCGCCCTTAAAGCAAAATGTAACTGTAGACCAAGACAGCTGCCTGGCATGTTTTAGGACAGGGATACTCCAAAGTAAAAATTGTGATTCAAATACAATCTTTATACATGCCACAGAAGATATTTTACAATGGCAGAAAAGCCTTTACAAGGTTTATGGTTGCAATCAAGGAGCAGATTCCAGTCACAAATAGACTGTGCTTCGCTACAAAAACATTCTTTGTCCTTTAACTCTTAGCAAATGACTGCATTTGAAAGGAATATAAAACCAAAATTGTTTCATTATTTTTAAACACAGACTCTTTAATGGATCGATACTCCCATAATTTTTTGTTTGTTTTCTTGAACATGGTATCATAAACTTCCCCAATTATTTCTCAACAAGTTGTGATCATTTTTTTGGCATATAAGCATACCATATAGCAACAGTACAGCCTCTTAGAAACACCCTTAATTTTGGCTTTTGTGCCTGCGACTCACAAATGAGTCTGGTAATCCCAGTTTTTTATTACTGATTTGCAATCAGCATATGAAGATTCATCTTTCTGCATAGTTTAAAAAAATCTGTACATTGGGTTCAGAGCCACTGTACATCATCAAAAAATTAAGGTGGCTCAGAACACAATGTACAGATTTGTTTTTAAACCTTGCAGAAAGACGAATCTTGATTTGCTGATTGCAATTCAACAATAAAAAATAGGGTTGCCCGACTCGTTTTTGAGTTACAGGCACGTAAAGCCAAAATTAGGGGTGTTTCTAAGTGGCTACACTGTTGCTATGGCAATGTTATATGTCAAAAAAATAATCACAACTTGTTGAGAAATAATTGGGAACTTTTCTGATACCATTTTCAAGAAAACTAACAAAAACTTGTGGGAGTATTGATCCATCAAACAATAATTGGTGTTTAAAAATAACAAAACCATTTTGTACATCTTTTTTGCAATTTCCTGAGTTTAAGAGGTCAAATAAGGGGTTACCATGGAGATCTTGCTGATCCACAACACCGAAGGCTCTATCTTTCTTGTCACGTTCATCACCCTAGCTGTTGTTTATTTGTAAACAATCACTGCTACAGTGTATTTTTTGAGCCATTTCCCACCTCAGAAGCCCCCTACCTGGCATCATAAAGCTGGGTTGATAGGTAGAGACAATCCTTTAAAAGAAACCAGAGGTGAGAAGCAATTTCAAACAAAGTGGGCCAACGAAAGTATCTGAGCAAGTGATTGCAAATCATGAAGTGAAATTGTGTCTTTAGCCATTTTGTGAGTGGACTCCAGGACCTGGCATGGCAATTTTGGTGAGTTTGACTTGTAAATAATGCAATCGGTGGAATATTTTGCCAGCAGAACTGGGAGGCTCAACACTTATAAAAAATATCTGAAATGGGAATTGGCGGACTTCCATGCCGTTTTAGAAACTGCAAGACAAAGTTGCATATTGTTTGGTGTTGTCCGAGGGCATTCTAAGCCAACATTTTTGGTTTGCAACAGAATAAACGGTCGTATTCCATGAAAATTGGGTGTTTGGGGGTGGCAAAGTCCACCATAGACTGGGATTTGGAAAAGTTGCAGGTATTTTAAAGCATGGGTCGATATAGACCCATAACTGTTGAGCAAGACAGAAATGAGTTAAGAGATCTTGGGGTACATGTATCATAGCCAAGAGAGAGCAAGGCTGTGTTAATGTTTTTCTTCTCAGAACTGATGATCAGAAAAATTATGAGTTGTTACAATTTTTATTGAATTTTCAAGGAAGACCAAAAGTGGACAACAGTTAAAGCAGAAAAATCCAGCAGTATGGTGTTCAAAATTATGACCCCTACAATAGACCCCCATAACAACTCTGGTCTGTGAACATTAACTCTTAACAAGTCTATTTACAAATCTGTTACAACAGTGACTGATCATTACACACCAGAAAAGAAAACATCATAAGAATGTATGTTAAAAGACAGATGTAATTTTGTGCCTTTCCTCACTGGCTGCTTAACTGAAGTTCTGCTCTGCAGCTCACTGGTTCATTGCAGCATTTTCTTATGGCCACTTCCACTGGTTTTCAGGAGCTGGAGTTTGAAGAGGTTCCCATGGCTGCCAATCTTGCATTTTCTTGGCTAGGGATAACTCATCCTCTGCCTGAATAAGAGAACAAAGTTGTAACCTCATGATAGCAGATCCGGCAAAACCAGCTGGTGAAACACATCCAAAAGAGGAAAATCTACAGGTGTATTCACCATTAACGATGCTGAAAAAACTTGGCTGGCCACCTTTAAAGCTTCACAGACAAATGGACAGAGTAATTCTGTTCAACAAAGGCTTAAATAATCTGGCCTCCCTTCCCTTCCTGGAATCACTCAAGAAACCCACCCGGAGATCAAGACACACACATTGTGAACACTACATCCCACTCTCAGCTCGTACAAATTTGTATAAATACAGTCTTTTATAAACTTATTGTAACCCAGTCCCTCTTTGATCAACTTTATGTAAATTTTATAGTTGTACAAGTGTAACCACATTGTAATTCAGATTAACTGCGATGATGGTGGAATTAAACTTCTTGTCTTCTTCATGTCACATTACCTGTTTAATAACTTCTTCAATTTGCCCAGCTCCAAGTTTCTGTTCCAGTGTAGGTATATCATTCTCCTAAGGACACAGAAATTATTTGTTAAAACATACATGTCACTCTAAGACAAGTATACTTTCAATTTGGACAAAGGAACTTCCATTAATGCACCAGTCTAACAGGATGGCTAAAATGTATCATGAAACAATGGTCCTTTTCCTGTATTTCCAAATCATCTCTTGATCTGTGGTCTTCATAAAATAAGCTAGCTCTCCATGAAGTTACAATCAATCTGAAATACTCCTTTAATTCTCTTTTAAAGATGATCGGCTCTATCAGTAAACAATTCCTTTGGGCAGTTTGAATTACACACAACAACACAGGGCATCCAAAAACAAATATATTTTTGGCCGTTTTTTCAGAGGGATGATGCAAAGACTTGTAATTAAGTACTGTGACTCTTGACAGCTTTTATATAGATCTGATTCCCCTTGCCATGACCTTAACATTACAACTGATGCTGACTGTTGTTGGCTTATTTCACTCACAAAACTACACATTTGTAACATATTTGAAGTTCAATATTACATGTTCATGGGCCTCCAAACAATGATGATCCGTAATTATAACATGAAGCTTCATGAGCACAGGGGAGCAGTAACAATATGATAAACATAAAGCTACTCACAACATATATACAGCTGTATTGTAGGTAACAATATTAAATTCAGGTAAAAAAAATATTAACCTGGGTTGAATCTCAATTCCCTTTGTTTCCTAACAGTCCTTGCCCTAATTATGAATAATTAGGGCAAGCAGACCATATACACACTGCCTCTAATACATAACAGATAACTATTGCTGTATATCATATACAGGTCTGTCCATTAATGTCTGTGCCGCAAGTGGAGGTTGGGTGCTCAGGGACCTGGGGGCTATTACTGCAGACCCAAACCCAGGTAGGTAGAACACCCCATAAGCCTGCCGTACCCGCAACCAGGCCACAAGCCCCGCCCGCAACACCAAGCCACAAACCAAGTACCCATCACACTGAACTAGGAGTTCAGTGGAAGAAAAAACATAAATAATGATAATATTAATAACAATAATAATTTTATAATAATAATAATAATAATAATAATAATAAAACTAAAGGGAGGGGAAAGACTCGAAAACACATGCGCTACAACGCCCCATATGCAGAGCAAGTAAAAACTACAAGCACATGGAAAAAGTGCACACATAAAATATAATGGAACCACCGCTGACCACTGGACTGCCTGAAGACGTCAGACATAAGCCAGAAAGGCTATAAGGTTGCCGGCAACCCACAGTATACTAGCAAATGCTAACACCATGCCATAAGATAAGATAACTTTATTTTAACACGGTAAAATTCATCAGTAAAAAATTTTACAAAATCCTAAGCCTAATTACAACTTTGTCTAGGAATTAATTACTAAAAATAAACTGCTTTACATGAATGCTGTGTCTGAGAAAAGAGTACAAGATTTAAGTTTAGAAACGAAAGCGTCAAGGGAATCTGCTTGCCGTACATCATAAGGTAAGCTATTCCACAGTACTGCACCGCTATAGCTTAAACTGTTTTTGAGAAAATTAGTGCGGGGCAATGGAACAGTAAGTTTGTTCACAGAGTCTCTCAGAGAATAGCTTACATCATTTTGTAATGTAAATAGATTGCTTAGATAGGCGGGAGTGAGACCATGTAGAGACTTAAATACCGTTATGGCTTTCTGCATCTGCCTTTGAGTGCTTAGTTTCCGCCAGCCAAGTTTGGCGAATAAATCATCCACATTAGAGTCAAAATTGGAAAAGTCAACACACGAGCAGCACAGTTTTGTAGTGTTTGCAATTTATTTGAGAGCATTACATGTATATTACAGGAATCCCAAACAACACTGCAGTAATTAAAATGCGGCAAAACTAAGCTTTTAAAACAGAGTGCAGAGTTGCTGGAGGGACAAAAGAACAGATACGTTTTAGTGCCCCAATACCAGATGACATTTTCTTAGATAGCTGGTCAATGTGAGTAATCCAAGAGAGGTTTTCATCAATATAAACGCCAAGAGATTTTAAAGAGCTCACTTGATCAATTATTGGCACACCATCTAGGCAAAGGCAAGGCGCCCTTGGTAAAGTACGCAATCTTTGCCTTGATCCTATAAGCATAAATTCCGTTTTGGTGGTATTTAGTGTAAGTTTGTTGGAAATAAGCCAATTATTGACTAAATCTAGGTCCCTATTCATAGACTCATTAATGACACATAAAAATTATATATCATTATGTACAAAAGTCAAATGCGTGTCATCCGCATACATTCTTGGACAAGAACTTGGCAGTCAATTTGGCAAGTCGTTAAATAAAATATAAAGTAAAAATAATAGAGGGTCTAAAATTGTCCCTTGCAGAACACTGCAGTTGAGATTGCAAATATCAGATAAGGCACCATTAACAAAACATTTCTGAGCAAAAACTTGCTCCTGGTCGTTAACTAGGTTAAATTGCATTTAACCCCATTTAACATCTGCGTTGCAAGTGGAGGTTGGGTGCTCAGGGACCTGGGGGCTGCTACTGCCGACCCAAACCCAGGTCGGTAGAACACCCCATAAACCTGCTGTACCCGCAACCCAGCCACGAGCACCGCCGGCCATGCTGGGGCTCATGGCCACTGAGCCACAGCCCCAAGGGGACCAGATCTGAGGCACCCAACTCCAAATGAAGTGACATAAATGCACTTAAAAATAGTGTAACGACAAGCCCATTACAAACTGCTTAAAAGCTAGTAACAATAGAGGCTTAATAATTCAACTTACTTGCTCCACAAGACCTAATCTTTGTTTAGTGATCTGTTCTGTATGTATCCGGTACTGGGCACTTTGTGGCATACCTCCCAACACCTTCAATGTTTGTTCATACAACTTTGTAAGAGCCTTTTGAATAAAAGAATCATCTTGTTAAAATGGATGAAGCAAGGCAAAAGTATGGTAATTGTACCTTACAGGGTAAGTAATAATGGAAAATGGCTCTAAAATAATGTCCAATTAAAATAATTTTTCATACGGCAACCATACTTGTCACAGAACACATCTATAGTGCATGAACCAATGCATCAGAAGACTGTTTACACACTATTCACAAATTTCCTCTTTAATCCAAGTACTAGTAGATTTTTAGACTTAAATTCTTACCACTCTAGGTTCTTTGGCCACCGTCAAACCAACCAATGCTGTTGTCTGCAAATTAAAGGGCCAGCAGCAGATGAGGAAATTGTAGTTTTTATTTACAAAGTAGCTTCCTTGCGCTCTTGACTTTCTCAAGCATATTTTCTGCTTGCTTCCCGCAATCAGCTGCATCAAGGAATTATGGGGGGGGAGTACTCCCACATATGGGCTAAAAAGGTATGTGCCACAGGGTAGGGTATGGTTTTTGAGGTTCTTGATCCTTAAATAGGGTATCATTTTTGCCCATGTTGACATAGTGTACCCGGTGTGATCCTTAGCGTGCCTAAACTTGTATTAGCTAAAATTGCTGTGTGCAAATACCCAGCTAAAAAACAAAACAAAATAATGATCTGTTAAAATTGAACTATCCATTAAAGTATTAGTAAAGCGATTTTATAGGGTGAATAGGGTGTCAATTTTCGGGTTTGGGCCCATCCTCGGAGACCCAGGGGCAGAGAGTCAGGTTGGGACGAAGATTCAGGACGAGAGAAAGTTTACAAGACGGACAGGAGAGCCCCTGGGAACATTTTCTTTATCGGAGTCGTTCCAGAAGCCACTGAAATACAGTTTCCTGATTGGGCGGAAAATTTCTGGCAAGGAATTTTTTTCTGCCCAGTCAGCGATCAGCTTGTATATCGCACACCTTTCGTGACTTCTTATACCGATGGTCAAACGTCCAATCTGCTGTCAGCCATATTTTCGATCGCTGTATCGACACTGCGAGTAAAGTTATGGTGGAAAGGGGCCCACAAAACCCAGATATCAACAAATTCAACTTCTACTCAAGCAAAAATCACTTGTAAGGAACTAGAAAAATCAAGATGAAGACCGATCGCAGGTATCGTAAACTTCACGTGAAGAACTGTTGACAACTCGGCCACAATTGTTGTTGTTTGGTACGAGTTTTTGTTTTTCTCTGGTGTACTCACAGGGAGTGGGCCGCTCCTGAAACTTTTCGGGGCGATGGAATTTCTGTTGCACAGGCCAGGCAAGTTTACCGATCGGGCAAGTGAAACGCAGCCGTTGAATTTTGTTTTGCTCACGAAATTGAACCGTCCACTGCTTACAATCGACTCGAAGTCACGTCTCAGCTCAGCCCAGCTCAATTTCGAGAGAGACCTTGAAATGACCTTAGAAAATCCAGTTTAAAGTAATTTACCCGTAGTCGTGGTTGTCTCCATCCACTTATATTATGACAATCATGAAAGACCAGGTTAAATCGTTAAGGTCATTGGGCTTGAAGGCTGCTTTTGAAAAAGTACGGAGGCCGAAATCACAAACCAATTTATCAAATCAAAATCAGTTTCCCAATACTCTGACATTGTCTTGCATACAGATGCCATTTTGACGTTGATGTGAGTTCAAATTATGCTTTTGAAATAGGTGATTATCTTGGCTATAGAGTAAGACTTGAATAGGAACTACTTCAGTGTTTTGGAGGGAAAGGAATGGAAAATGGCATTTATTATGTTGAGATGAAAACAGATTTTTACAAAAATCATCACTCTTATGAGAGTTAGCATAATTTTTGAGACCTTAGCAGGTTTGTGGCAGATGTTTTGCATGGTAATTGGGGTACGGTATTGACCTGATACCTTTTGTAGCATTACAGGGCTTTCATAGCTCCTAAGAATTAGGCAGTGTGATATGGTATTGCTGAACATCTTGTGCAGTGCACTTACTATGATTAACCTATTACAGGTGTTTCAGTGAATGGTGATGGTAAACTGACTTGTGTTTTGGGAAATTGTTTGTGTTTTGAGAAACTGTTTCGTGTTATGGGAAACTGATTTTTGTTTTGGCAAATTGATTTGTGATTGACCCTTTTGGGCCGCTGTAGAAAAGCAAAGTGAAAGACCAACAGATAACAGATGGACAATTAAATTTTAAGAATAATTTTAAATTTTTTTGTACCCCCCTCTGAAACTGAGGGTGTAATTTCTTCTTGGGTATACTCATTGGAAATTTCATTTAGTACAAGGTAGGCGTCTCCTGAAGTGCTGGCAGCTGGCTGAAAAGTGGCTTCTTTACATTTTGAGCTACCTGCTTTTCAATGAAACGTTTCCAACGTTTTTTGAAGGCTGTTTAAATTCTCATAAAAAAGCCACCTTCTGTTAGATTCCAGTCAGCTACTCTAAAACCTAATAACAACTCTGAGGCCATAAGGCTTGTGACAAATAATCACAGTGACTACAATATCCAAACAGATTACATTGGACACTTGAATTTAAAGTTACATCTCACTATCAAGAAAACTTCTGAACAAACAAAAAATAAATGAAATAACAATCCCTTCTAGTTTTATTTTGTTATTTTATTTATTTATTTTTTTTTGTTTCCACTTTATCTAAATGGGGATATCTTACTGAGAAGCTACTAAATTTTGTCCTTTGAGTGACCATGTTAACATATTTTGTAATTGTATTCAGGTTATGGGTATGGTTTGTGTGTAGTGTTCTTTAATTTGAAACCTACCTTAAAATAATTTAACTATACTTAGCCATACCATTGTATCAGCCTGTTTGACTCAGTGAACTGTATAGTTGAGAATAATTTGTCAATAGGTGGTTATCGAGGGTCTTTTGGCACAAAACACATTTACACTACATGTATGTGAGGAACTGAAAACATGATTCCTTTTAAGGAATCATGTTAACTGAAAGCATTCTCTCATATTTTAAAAATTGTCAAGGAAAAGGGCGGTGACAGGAAGAACCCATTCCAAAATTGGTGTGGTCTCATGGGAGAAATCAAGTCCTTTCCTGGTGTACCACTGGCTTAGCAATCACAGCAACTACAACTCTATCATGAAGAACCCATTCCAAAATTGGTGTGGTCTCATGGGAGAAATCAAGTCCTTTCCTGGTGTACCACTGGCTTAGCAATCACAGCAACTACAACTCTATCATGCAAAAATGGAATTTAATAATTGTTATATTATGGATACACATGAGTGTTTATAAAGACAAGAGTGCATACAAGACACTAAACATCCTGCATCAACTTCTAAACAACTGAAACTTTGCAACCTAAAAGTTGCAGCACAGTCAACATAATGTAAATGTTTCCAGCAAGATTTTGCAAAAGCCCACTCTAAAACATGTTTTAAAACTTTAACTGAGCTCAGCACCACTGTGGTAAAAGAGTTCATGGAAAGCTTGTGATTATTACCATGCATCTTGCATGTACAGTACAACACAATTAGCAATTATCACAACTGCAAGGCAATCTGCATATTTTTATGCACACCTTGGGAAGAAAAGCATATTGGCCAACAGATACCAGTCAAAAATATGAAAAGCAAAACAATGCAATGTATCACAGTGGAACTGTACACTTTCTCTAAAAACTTTTCGTGGTCTCTCTCGAAATTGAGCTGAAACGGTCGATTGCGAGGATTGAGCAAAATATTAAACCGCCAAGCTGAGTGCTTCTCGCCCAATCGGCAAACTTGTCTGGCCTGTGCAACAGAAATTTCATCGCCCCTAAGAGTTTCAGGAGCGGCCCACTGCCCGTACGTAAACCAGAGAAAAAAGCCCAAACCAAACAACAATGATCCTAATCAGAGAAAGAGACCGAGTTACATGCTGTTCTTCGCGTGAAGTTTACGATGCCTGCGGCCGGTCTTCATCTTGATTTTTCTAGTTCCTTACAAGTGATTGTTGCTTGAGTTCAATTTTAATTTGTGGATTTCTGGGTTTTGTGGGTCCCTTGCCACCAAAATGTTCCTCTTGGGATAAATCTTTCCAACGAACGAGACAAGTGGAACCACTAAACATATGGTCGACAGCAGATTGACGGCTTCCTTGTTGGTGTAAGAAGTCACGAAAGGAGTGCGATATATAAGCTGATCGCTGATTGGGCAGAAAAAAATTCCTTGCCAGAAAATTTCCGCCCCATCACGAAGCTGGATTTCAATAGCTTCTGGAATGAGTCCGATAAAGAAATGTTCCCAGGGGCTCTCCCGACTGTCTTGTAAACTTTCGCTCGTCCCGAATCTTTGTTCCGTCCCGACTATCTGCCCCTGGGTCTCCGAGGATGGTTTGGGCCTTAAATAGGGTATCGATTTTCGTTTGCTTCATCCTTAAATAGGGTCAGGGTTTAAGACCCTGTGTGGCACACACCTATCTGAAATTTATGAGAGTACCCACCCCGGGTTCTGTCCACAAGTACCTCATATCCTCTCAGAAGCATAAGCCCTTCTAAGAGGTTTCAATTACCAACAAAGGCTCTTGGGAAGAGGTGGTCAGCCCATCGCCCAGCCTCCACCCAACCCTGAGATCTGTGTGAGGACAGGCCACACCACCAGGAACTACCCTCCCTACTCTTTTCAATCAGTGTGTGCATTCTTTTACGTCCCCTTTCAATTTTATGTGTGGAGATAAAGGAGACAAGGCCAACGAATTAACACCGCTGCTCATTGACATGATCATCTGATCTGAAGCTGATGCTGAGCATGCAGTTGACCCTGGTTTGTGGTCCAACCTAGGATTTGACCCCACAACCTTCTGCTTATCAGTCTGGTGCTATTACAAACTGTGCTTACTGGGACAGCACTTTTGCCTTCAACACATTGCTTGTTATCATTTCTACATCAAAACAAGCTCACTTCTGTAACTTTTTGTTGTAAAAAACACAGAAAACATTTTGCTTATGTGCTTTAATAAAGAATTAAAGGGATTCAATATAAATACTGTGCTATGTTCCTTCAGTGCGCCACAGGAAAATCTGATTTTAGTGTATGTACTACCATCACTACCAAGACCTTCAGTTTTTTCTCAGATGGACAAAATTATTTCAATTAACTAAATTTTCACAGTGGTTGGTTAATTCATTAAGTTATCATCCTTTCAGTCACAGTGAGTACAGAATATCCCATTTAAGCTTACCGTAAAAGCTCTATTACGCCCCCCTTCTCTAATAAGTGCCCCCCCCCCGCCCGTGTGGAAGTCGGTTTTTGTAATAAGCTCCCCATCTCTAGTAAGCCCCCCCCCCCCCCCCTTTGGGACATGACATTTTGTAATTAGTCCCTCCTATTCCCTGTTGCAAAATCCACTCCATTCTGCTTAATTGGCTTGTTTTTACAGTTTGGTACAAAAACTTGAAATAACCGCCCCCCCTCTCTATTAAGTCCCCCTTCTCTATGAAGCCCCCCTCTCTAATAAGCCCCCAGTTAATGACATCTGAAATTAAATAAGCCCCCTGGGAGCTTAATATAGAACTTTAACGGTACTTCCAACAACAGTGTGATTAGTTCAGCAGCCTTCATTGAATGACCAGTCTAGAAATAGGACCTTCTTTGATTAAAAAAATAAACAACAACCAACGTATGTGGCAGTATTAGTTAAATAATTAAACTAATACTACCACTTGAGCTAAGCTTAGTTGAAGGGCTAGGGTGCCGTGCAGAGAAATTTTGTTACTATCACCTATGACTGTAGATGTTTGGGACAAAACAAGCCAACCTCTGCATAAATGCCACTTGCAGCATGGCGGACGGACGTGACATCTCCAGCTTTCTGTCAACCAGCCCTTTGCATGTCGACAGTTTATCCGACCTTGTGCGATTTTTGTCTTTTAATCCGACCAAGAAGAGATTTAGCTGGGATGGTTCTGTGGAAGAGCTTTCAAGATTTATCGAAGCCAGCTTTGCGAAGGGAATCGATTGTGATGGCGGCAGAATTACGACATCGAGAACTGGTTCATGTGCCGTTTTTAAGTTGCCAAACGTGACTTTTAACTTTTATCCTAATACTAGGACGCTCCAAATTCAGGGAAGTGCTTGCACCGACGTTAGAAACCATCTAGAGGAGGTTGTAAATCAACTAAAGTCGAAGGATGGGAAGGAAAGCGCGGAAGCCATTTTCGTTGAGGACAACAGTGACATCAATGTCCCAATGAACGACGTGGAGGAAAGTAATGACAGTCTAGAGATCAATGAGACAAATATTCCAACGAATGGTTCAAATGATGCTGATCTATTATCGCTTGACTTGAAGTCCATCAGAAATGAATTTCACAAGCTATGGACAGTGATAAATTTTATTCACAGCAAAGTTGAATCCCCAGAGGAGCACTGTCAAACGGCCACTTTGGCGCAGGAGATTGATAAATATAAATTGAAGTGTTCCATGTATGAAGAGAAAATTCAAAGCCTTGAATCTGAAAGAGCTAGTCTTCTGGAAGCCCTAAGAATTCTCTCCACGGAGCAAGTAACTCCACCTTCTATTGTACATAATTCTCAATCTTCAGCAGATCAGTGGCAAACGGTTTCTTCCAGAATTCAATCGGAACCGAGTTCTGGGGTGTCAAATCAGTCGACTAAGAAGAAGAAGAAGAAGAAGAAGGAGAAAGGGAAACAAAAACCTTCGCAGGCACAAAGGGCAACCGAAGATACAACCAGTGAGAGACAACATGTTAGATATGGATCTGATTCCACTCCTGACTTGGATCAAACGGCTGCCAAATGACCCGTTGTAGTTATCGCTGGTGACTCCCTGGTGAAGAATGTTCAAGGCTGGAGGGTCTCCAACGGTAAGCGAGTTAAAACTGTAGTGAAGTCTTTTTCTGGAGCTTCTGTCAATGACATGTTTGACTACATTAAGCCAACAATCAGACAGCATCCTGAACATATAATCCTTCATGTGGGAACTAATGACCTGAAGAATTCAGACCCAAGGGAAGTAGCTGAAAGAATTGTTGATCTTGGCAACGTTATTGAAACGGAGTCTCCAAACACAACCGTAACAATTTCAAGTTTATTGACGAGATCAGATGATCCTTCTCTGGCTACAAAAACCAAGGAGGTTAACAAAATACTTAAGACTTTTGCAAATCAGAATGAGTGGGACGTTATCTCACATTCAAACATAACAACTGACCATTTAAATTCTAGCGGTTTACATTTGAATTTTTTCGGCACTAAAGTTTTCGCCTCAAATTTTATAGGCTATGTTCGAAATATTTGAAGTCTTGATGAATTGCCATTGTCTTCTGCAATTAATAGTTCGACTTTGAAGGAAGATTCTCTTGAGGGTTCCTTTTCTTTTCTCCCTCGCGAACGTGGTTTTAAATTAGCTTCTCTCAACATAACTAGTTTACCGAAACACATTGATGAGTTGAGGATTCTGCTGGCCGACAGACCTATCGATATTTTATCGATTAATGAAACAAGACTAGATGATAGTGTAGTGGACCATGAGGTTCATATCTTGGGGTATGATATTATTCGCCGGGATAGAAACAGAAATGGTGGTGGTGTCTGTTTTTACGTCAGATCCACTATCAACTATTAACTACGTCCTGATTTGTCTGTTAACCAACTGGAAAATTTATGTATTGAGGTCCGAAAACCCCACTCCAAGCCTTTTGTAGTAGCCACTTGGTACAGGCCACCAGATTCGCCTACCGAAATCTTTACACATTTCGAATCACTAGTCGGCAGGCTTGACTCTCAAAATGTTGATTTCTACTTACTGGGTGATCTAAATTGCAATTTGGCCTCGTCTACATTTGATACTAACACGAATTTGCTAACAAGCATTGCTGATATTTATAGTCTTCATCAACTTATTAGAGAACCAACTTGTATAACTAGTTCATCGTCAACTTTGCTTGATTTGATCTTTACAAACTGTCCTGATAAGGTGGCTTGTTCGGGAGTCTCTCATGTGGGTATCAGTGATCATAGTCTTGTCTATGCATATCGCAAACTTTGTATTGACCGATCTGGAAGTGGCCATAAAACTGTAACCTATAGAAAATTCAAAAATTTCAGTAGTGAAAGTTTTCGAAACGACATTGCCTCGCAACGATGGGATGATGTTCTAAACTTTGAGGATCCTAATGATATGTGGCTGGCTTGGAAAACTCTATTTCTTAATGTTGTTGACAAACATGCACCTCTTCGTACGAAACGTGTTCGTCCATCGAAGTGTCCGTGGATAACACCGCAGTTGAAGAAATGCATGTGTGAAAGAGACAAGTTGAAAAGGAAAGCAACAATTACTAATGACCCATGGGATTGGGCAAATTTTAAGAAATTTCGCAATCAGGTCAACAACAAAATAAAAAATGCTAAAGAAATATATTACAAAAATGCTTTTCAGTATAGTAGGGGCAGTTCTCGAAAGACCTGGCAAACCATCAATGAACTCACTTCCAGGAACTCCAGTAATTTAACTGTAAGGGAAGTGAGACTTGATGATAATTCCATATCGATCCCTGAACAAGTGTCCGAAGCTTTTAATAAACATTTCGCTAGTATTGGACCTAAACTTGCTGGTGAGATACATGCCGACACAAATGGTTTTAGCTATAGGGAGTTTCTCTCCGGTACTGACAAGCGTTTTGAACTTCAACCAACTGACAACAATAAAGTACGTTTTCTTTTATCCAAATTATGTATTTCAAAGGCGACAGGGCTTGACATGATATCCGCAAGACTCCTTAGGGAATGCACTGACTTGATTTCTCACTCACTTTGTGAAATTTTTAATTTATCGATAGTCACTGGAGTTTTCCCTGAGGAGTGGAAATGTTCCAAAGTCATTCCCTTGTTCAAACAAGGCGAAAGAGCGGACATGAATAATTATCGTCCGATTTCAGTCATCCCTGTCGTGGCGAAAGTTTTTGAACGGATTATTAATTTTATGATCAACTGTATGCGTACCTCTCTGAAAATAACATGATCGCCGCTCATCAATCAGGTTTTCGATCTCTTCACTCAACGGTCACAGCTTTACTGGAAGCATCCAATAATTGGGCTTATAATATCGATAAAGGAAACGTAAATGCCGTTGTGTTTCTTGACCTTAAAAAGGCGTTTGATACAGTTGATCATGATATTCTGTTATCTAAGTTAAGTTCCTATGGTATTCATGGGAACTCACTAAATTGGTTTAGGTCATATCTTGATAACCGTCAGCAAAAGTGCTTTATTAATGGTTCCTTATCTGACAAGTTACCTCTTGGTTGCGGTGTGCCTCAGGGGACAATTTTGGGTCCATTGTTGTTCTTGATCTATATTAATGACTTACCAAACTGTTTGTTAAGTTCGCAGCCTAGGATGTACGCTGATGATACGCATCTAACATTTTCAAGCAGCAATATAACCGCTATAGACGAAGCTTTAAATCGAGACCTTGATTCAGTCAATAATTGGCTTGTCTCTAATAAACTTACATTGAATGCAACTAAAACTGAATTTATGCTTATTGGATCAAGGCAGCGATTAAATACTCTTCCGAGACCCCCGAATCTTACCATTGGCGGTGTTCTTGTTAATCAAGTATCCACTGCAAAATCCTTAGGCGTCTATATAGATGAAAATCTCAGTTGGAGCTCTCACATTGAGAACTTAACTAAGAAAATTGCCTCTGGTATCGGCGCTCTCAAACGAATCCGCTCATTTGTACCTCCCGAAATTCTGAAGCTTATTTTCAATGCCTTAGTGCGGCCACACTTTGACTATTGTAGTGTTGTGTGGGGAAACTGCAACTTAACACTCTCAAATAAATTGCAGAAATTACAAAATCGTGCTGCACGAATTTTGACTTTTTCCAGCTATGATGCTAATGCTTTAGATTTATTTAGTAAACTTGGGTGGAGAACATTAAGCACTCAGCGTGAAATGCAGAAAGCTCTTATGGTATTCAAATCCTTAAATGGTCTTACACCGGAGTATCTAAGCGAGCTGTTTGTCAACCGGTCTGACATAACTGAATACCTATTGAGGGACTCCGTGAACAAACTTGCTGTTCCATTGCCCCGCACCAACTTTTTGAAAAACAGTTTTAGCTACAGCGGTGCGGTACTTTGGAACAGCTTATCATCTGATCTGCGGCAGGCAGAATCACTCAACGACTTTACTCATCTACTTAACTACTTTTATCCTCTTCCATAACCTATGTTTTTTAGAAACACGGCATTCATGTAAAGCAGTTTTTATAGTTTTGATATTTTTAATGTTAGATATAGTTAGGTTAGTTAGGTTATGATGTAATTAAGATGGATTTTGTAACTGATGAATATACCGTGTCTAAATAAAGTTAACATACATACATACATACATACAAAATAAAACCTTCTTTGAATCGTTAAGTAAACAGTTGACTCATGCTGAGAGGTAACAATATCAAAACTAATTGTCTTCTTACTGACTACTCTATCTTGGGCACTTTTTGACTTAGGTTTGACTTGCTGATGTACACATATCGGTAAATGTATTATGTTCCTAGATTCATATATGCGTATTTCCTCGACCCCAATAATTTTATATATCGCGCAGTACATAAACTTAAGTGAATGCTTTCCAGTTTGTTGCAACTGTTTATGTACTCACCCTTTTCACGTAACTGGACGCCATCTTGAATCAGGGTAGGCCGAAAAGCAGCGTGGGTAATGTTGCATCACGCTCGCAGTCTGGGGAAAGTTGTTCCATGTGATGCTGTGGAAGTTTCTTCCTCGACAATACACCGGCGTTTTCTTTAAAACTAGCGTATTTATCAGCTCCAAATTAATATCTTCTCGAGCCTTTTCCAGTAGTGATAACGCTTGGGAACCCACGATGACTGCTGGAGGTACAGAATACCACGATTTCCCGAAAGAGGAAGAGAAAATTCTGGAACTCTGGGAAAAGTTGGATGCTTTCCAGTCGTGCTTGCGCCAATCCAAGGACAGGCCAAGGTTTGAAATATCGATATTTTATTGTAAGAGTATGAATTACCTTAAGAAAAATCTCTACATGATTGCATGTTCTGCAAAATCAAGTGAAAGGTTGGTTTCACTCCCGGGGTTTCACTTTTGTTTCACGGAAGAGGGGAGCCTGGGTCTAGGATGACCACATGTAATGTACAACGGAAAGTCATTCTTGGCTTTGTTGGAGAGCGTTGCTTGGCTTTGTTGGATGTGTGGCTACATATCTTCGTCACTATGTCAACTTTGTCCAAAAAACATGTTGGTCTATCTTTAAAGGTGGAGTGTATAATTTCCAGGATAACCTGCAATCACGTGGTCTCTTTATTTTTGTACGGGGCAAGGGGGAAAAGTACAAAAAAAAGAACACCTGATCGCAGGTTAATTCCAGGATTGTGTGACTTTCCCAACTATGACAGCTGCCCAATAATATTAGCTTACTTAGTAAGAGAGCTTCACTGCTGAGCTGGGGTTGAGTTTGAGTCACTCACAGTGTCTTTTAATACCCGAGAGCAGGTACTGCTGTTACCTTTGATATAATCATGGGCTCTTGATATAATTTTTAATTGGACTTTCTTGTGCCTCAGGTGACCAATTGCTAACTGACTACCCTCAGTGCTAGCATGTGCTCAGCTGGACATGATTCTCTGAAAAAGGCTCCTGAGTTAATCATTATTCTGAATTAATACTATGTCTTTTATTCATTCATGTTTCTCTGTTTGAAATTTTCAATGTGTAGTTCCAGAAAATATCCATACCCCCATCATGGAACATCAACAGAAATTCCGAGGGGAAGAGGGGGGGGGGGGGGGGGGGTGCAATGGTAGAAATTTCCGAGGGGTGTGGGGGTCGACGCAACCTTGTTTTTTCCAGGAGGTAAATCATTGAGAAAGAATCGCTTCGCGGTACAGCGTGAGTGTACACTCAAATTTGAGAAACGCAAGGAGGAATACTTACGTACACTGTTTTAAATAAGTAGATCTCCAGTCCACTTGAATGTTATATTTTAACATGATTGTCTTTTTTTCCTTTTTCTATATTCGAGTTTGTGTTTATTTTTAAAGAATGATGGCTATTCTAGTCAAAGAGAAACTGAAGAGAAATCAGAGTGAGTTGAGGGATACAAAAACGGCCGACTCTCGTCCCCAGATCTCCATCTTGGTGTCTCGTTCCAGTTCCCCACAAATGGCCAATGCCCATATCCGGGCATCCAACTGCTTCCAACTGCTGCTTTCGGTAAATTATGTCTGTTCGGTAGAGGATAATGTTTCGGCTGGAATTTTTGCAATAAAGGTAAAATAAATGCCTATTTTGGAGGGACAAAACCACCATTAGAATTTTATCATTCCATGTTGTATTGTTTTATGGCATTCTTGTTGGCGTCGCCATGGACCTTTTATGCAGGTTGTCGAACTTCAGCTTGGCTTCCCAGCTGGACATTACATGTGCTTTTAACAGCAATGGCACATCTTCAACGATTATCTATTTAAAGAAGAGACAGTAGCTGAGTTCTGTGGCTACAAGACAAGTATCGGTGGTATAAAACTGAATCAGACAGAAGGAATAATTAATTACTTGGCATTTTCAGCTTTTAGTTTCGTTGAATGTTTCACCAAGTTTATAAATAATTTGTAACACTTATACTCTAGTGTACACACTTATAAAGGAGCTTTAACATTTTAAAATCAAAACCCATTTGAGATGTTTGCGAAATTGTCACGTGCGTGAAAATATTTGCATACATGACAGGAACTTGCAATGACTGAGATATCGGTAACTTCTTCCGATAACTATAAGAAACAACATTTCTTAGAAACTACAACATATCCACCAGTAAATTTATAAGTAACAACATTCAAACAAAAAACGTTTAGACTTCCAAACAAAGAAGAATTCTAGCCGCTTTGCCCAAGAAAAGCTACGTGTCTAGATATCCGATTTGGCTTGACTGACAAAGGTCACGCACACATTTCACGCTCTCCGCAGTTCAAGCGCTACAATTACAAGCAGATTGATATATCCAATCACATAACCGACTCAATCGTCCTTTTTCAACTAAGAAACAACTTAAAATTTACGAAGTGTTTTTTTTTTTTATAATTTTGGAAATTCCTGGGGGGAGGGGGGTATTTGATGACCCCCTGGAATGGAAATTCCTGGGGGGAGGGGGGTGCAAAACAAAAAAGCTTCTGTGGTGGGGGTATGGATATTTTCTGGAACTACACAATCTGACATTAAACTGAAACTGCAAGGAGGTCAAATTCAGTTATTAACCCAGATTAGAGGTAACCATGTGTGAACAAAAAAGTTTACTTGGCTTGCCAGCATCAACATATTTGACATGTTTTGTGACAATGTGGAGAATACCAGAAATTGCAAAACAAATCACAAATACGTATATAGATAATCTCAATTTGTTAAAAAATTAATCTTTATGGTAACCGTATTGTCTAAGTTTACTTAGATATATTGGGAATCATTCTTTTATTTTATGATTCTTGATAATTCAGGTACAGTTTCTATGATGGACCTCCTTTTGCTACTGGTTTGCCTCACTATGGACACATCCTTGCTGGTACCATAAAGGTAAGTAATGAAAAACTGGCTCACCTCTAACAAGTAACATTTCTCACTGACCAGGACTTCATCTGGATTCAAAGTAATGTAAGGTGGCTGATACCAGTTTTCCAATACATATACTTTGATGGGTCGATACTAACACTTTTTATCAGTTGATACAGTACCACAGTAATGGTATTAAACAAATGCCCAATCATTGGTGAGAAACTATGCCCATTTTCTTGATGTAATATGTTACCATAGAAACAGTAGAAAATGTTAAAACAGCCCTAATTGTAGCTTTAAATTACTAGTAATTCAATAACATGCTTGGTAACCCCTGTTTCTTATTATTGAACAATAATAAACTTGGGTTGAGATTCAATATTCTGCAAAGTTTTAATAAAATCGGGAAATAAGAGTTAGAGCCACCTTAAATTTTTGAAAAATTTAAGGTGGGTCTGAATCCACTTCCACTAATTTTTTTAACTCTGCAAAAAGTTGTATCATGCTCATTATTACCCAATAATGAAAACTGGGGACTGTCACAAAGGTCATTATTATGAAATGAAATGAAACTTTATTGAACACTCCCCTGAGGGAGGCATATTATGTATGCCATATTTCATCAGGATATTGTTACAAGATTTGCACATCAGTCTGGTTATCATGTTGAGAGGCGCTTTGGATGGGACTGTCATGGCCTCCCAGTGGTATGTATTTTCTTGGTAAAAATGGTTTGCAGTTGAAGGTACTGTATTATTTATGTCTCTGTAACGTGTAGTGGTTTGGGGGTGATAATTATACATGTGTAATCAATGTAGTTTAGAAATTCTGTGTGATAAAAAATTAAATTAATTAATTAAAACACTTGTGCATAATCAACTTTCATTGGAAAGAAGAGCAGAAAACTACCTTAACTAGATGGTGAACTTTGCTGTGGCATTGATCGGGCAAATATGATCGACAGCCATTCACCAGGTGTACATGTAAAGTAAAGAAATGTTAGCCATGGTTTGGATTTTCCAGCCATTCTGCTTGGACTTGTCAAAATAATGTAAAATATGCATGGGTTACTTGTCTATAAATATTGTATTTAGTTACATCACTTATCCATCAGGATCATACTACTTTTACTAATCCTTTCTTCGTCAGTTGGGTGTTGTACTTGTTGATGATGAAAAGTGTTTTCTGATTATGTACAGGAATATGAAATTGACCAGAAGCTGGGAATTAAGGTATAACAAGTTACTGATAGTAATAGTGTTAAACAGGGTTTACCTTTTCAAATGAAGTTGCAGTCGACTTGAGCAAAGCAGGTGAAAATTATGGGTGCGGAAGAGAAAATTGTGACTGAACAACAGCAAATCTTTGGCACACAGCTGCTGGCAATTGAGCCATTCATAGGCGGCGAAAATTGCTGGTTGCCAGCCAAAAAGGAAAACCCTGGTTAATGCTATGACAACCACTGTGATAACATCTTTATGCAGTAATATAATCAAGAATGTTTTTGTCATTTTGGAGGTTTTGGAAAGATACTGATCGGCATGAGTGGTTACAATTTTAAAATCTTTGGTTTTCAGAGTCCAGATGATGTTGCTAAGATGGGAATAGCAAACTACAACCAAGAATGCCGAAAAATTGTGATGAGGTATTCTAATGAATGGGAGGTAAGCCCAACTAATAATAGTAATAATAATTATTATTATCATTAGTATATACCACACAAGTGAATAGTGCTTTTCGCACGCTCTCATTGGTTAACTAGGAGGTGATTAGCAAGTACTATACACCTCCGAGCAGCCAGCGCACGAGATTTTACAATTTCCGACCGCTTTTCGGTATATTGTCACACATAAAGCAATTTTTTGGTTCTCAAATTATTCGGCTTGTGTGGTAAATATCCACCACTATTCACCTCCACTTCGGCGAATAATTGTTAATTATTATTATAATTATTATTTAATAATAGTTTTTATTATTGTTATTATTATTATTATTATTATTATTATTATCATCCTCTCCTTGTCAGGGGCTTTTCAGGGGTAAAGATAGAGAAACAAATGACAGGAGGCAGAGCAGTTGGCTATTTATAAATGTGGCCAAGGAGTTGAACTTGCTGCTACCGTAAAATAATAAATAAATAAAAAATAAAATAAACTTTATTTTCAACACAATGGCAATAGAATTAATGTGTTTTACAAATATAAGAAAAATGCACATATAATAAGATAATAAAATCTAAAAATTACTATAGTCTTAGTGCTCTTGGGATAAAAGATTGCTGGTGTCTCACTGTACGTGATAAGGGCACTTGATTACATTTTTTGCGTCTAAGATTATAGCTATGATCAGATTGTTTAAATAAGTGTTTAAAAGTATCACTCCTCATCATCCATTCCAGCTCATTTTTGGTAAGGTTGCTTCTTCTACTTGCTAGTGTTTCGAGGGCATCTTTTGGAAGGCCAAGGATCTTTAAACAACGGTCCTGTACTCTTTGAAGCTCCAGGGAAAGATAGTCAGGAATACCTCCCCAGAACAACTCCATCTGGTGATAAGAGCGGGACTTGAACGCAGGACCACTGGATTTCAAGTCCAGTGCCCTAACCACTTGACCATGCTGCCCCAGATACATTTTAATTAATGCTATAAACTAGTCTTTCTCACACAGGACTGGGAGTGATGTCCAGCAGACTGTAGCATAGTAACCTTTATCCCATTCCCGGGCCACAGCGGTGTGCAAAAAAATGTTTTCCACTCAATTGAACAGAAGTTGAAGTTTCAAATAACAGCTGGTCAAACCAGTCTGCTTTAATTTTCTAACCTTTCTTCAAGCAGTAATTGCATGTAGCTGTCTGTCAATAAGATTATTTAGACCTGGCTATCTATTTTTTATTTGGTTATGGTAATTAGTAATAATTTTATTAGTATAGGTAATCACATGATTTCAAGTGTAATTTAGAATAAATAAGCACAAGTAAATTTTTTCAAAGACTCGCAAAATTGCACTCACCCGAGAGATTGATTATCATAATTTTGCAGAAGTAAAACAGGTGAATCACCTTCTCTAGACATCCCTTTTTCCAAATAGACAGCCAAAAAGCAAAACTTTTTGTATTCTTGTTTTTAGAGCTGTTTTTCAGCTCTGTTGTTGTTGCGGTTGCAAAAGAACACCTGCTCTAAACAGCAGCCATTGTTTTCGCTTGCAGCTCAGCGATGTACCTGAACTTTGCGCCATTCAAAGGCCATGTTTGGTTGGCTCAATGTCAGTGCCTTTGTTTATCAACCAATCAGAATCCTCTGTTTATTTCTCTTATTTGCACTGTATTTCCTTTTTTCTGCACGGAATCACCTTTTTCTGCATTGTGTTTCCTGAAAACTGCATTTTTCATGGCCAATCAGAATCAAGAAATTTTTTCATGTATGTTGTTAATAGTTATTATTAATAGTTCAGTTTACTGTCACGTTTCAGTTCATTGTGAAGAGGATGGGGCGATGGATTGATTTTGACAATGACTACAAGACACTATATCCTTGGTTTATGGAATCTGTTTGGTATGCATAGTTATCTATAATTCATAAGATTAAAACTTGAATGACTGAATTTCACCCACACAAGTCCTTAATAAGTCAGGAAGTCAAATGGGGTGTCTCCACATGGGGGGTTTCCTTATGAACTGGTGTCTGTGAAGGTGGGTTCCTACAGCTGTATCACCTGATATTCTGCTTTGTTTTTCACCCATTTTACAGTTTGTGCTTGGTGGCATGGTCTTTAATAGGAGTTATTAAATGCTGACTAATTTGCATTTACACATGAAATTTAGTGACATATTTTGTATCTGTTCAACTCCTTCCTTTTAGTTGTTTTATTTTTTTTTTTCAGGTAGAGATGGCCAGTCCTACAAAGCTGGTTTAAATGGGGCTCTGCTCTGCCTCATAATTCAACTTTTCTTTACCTTGAGCTTAGAATTTGCTTTCAAAGAACGTTCTCATTGAGAAAGACAAAAAACATCGGTTAACTTTTAATTGTAGATTAGCGCTAATTCACTTTCAAACAACCAGGGCCAGGAGTCCGTTTCTAGAAAGTCCCAGTAACTTTATTATAACGGGCCCGAAACCATATCTCAAGAAAAGTAGGGTGTGTTCTAACCTCTCTAATGAAGTCCATTTTTTAATGTGTGTTTCCAGAAAATATCCATCCTCCTACCATGGACGGAATTGGAAATTCCAGAGCGTGAGGGGTCAAAGTCCCAGGAACCCCGAAGGCGAGGGGGGTAGATGAATAGATTTTTTTTCCCAGATGGTTGCTTGAATGTTCTCAAAACACAATAAACTTATCTATTGGTTTAATGATTTTAAACACAATGGTGAAAAACAAACAAAAGAAAAGTAATTAAAATTTTCTTGAAAGCACTTTAGATTAGAAGTGCATGAATACATAAGAAGTGAACATGTGAGCTTCTTCTTACATTTGATGACTTTCATTTCGACCAGTATTGAGGATCAAAAAACGAGAATCAGGGACCGAGAAATGACAAACACCAAGTTAAATTACCTCTAATACAAACTAAAAAAGATTTAGGAGATCATATCATTGCACTGGGAATTGTCAGGAATTTTGAGCAAAAACGCTTTTTGACATTGCGCTGTCATGAATGCCTGGGTGCATTGATTTATAAACAAGAAATGTTAAAAATTGTCATCTCCTAAGTATTTGCAAAGTTTTCAATTTGTATACTATGTAGTATTCAAAACATTACTCTACAAAATCTTTCGTCAGTTACTGAAAAATCATGGAAGAGGGCCGAGGCCTTTCCAGAGTATTTTTAGAACAGAATTAGCGTTAGAAAGTTTGGCCGTAAGAAGAGATAAACTGGGATGCTAAAATGATTTATGTCCTTCAAGGTAATTTACAAAGTCAACTGTCTTTCTTGATAAACGTAAACTTTCCAGAGGGGTTGGGGGGTGTTTTGAATGATTTTGGAAATTCCAGAGGGGGGGGGGGGGTATCGGTTTCTTAAAAAAATGGAAAATCCAGGGAGGTGGGGGTCTTAAACAAAATTCCCTCCGTGGTGGGGGTATGAAATCTTCTGGAAACACGCAATTTTCAAAATTTTTGAAACTCCCATCTGGAATGAAAAACAAAACAGCTTAGTTAACATGCCCAGTAATATCCCGGGAGCTTTGATTTTTAGTTTTGTTTGCACCCAATATTCATTCTGTAATCATTGTGTCCCCAAGATGACAACTTGTGGTTCTTGGCTACAAGGAAGGCAATGTCCCCAGATTTTCAAACCCAATACACAGGGTTTGACCATGCAAGACATGCTCTGATATAAGGTGTCCCTAAAAGAATAGTGTCCTTTTATGTATAAACTAATGACTTAAATCTACTTGAATGTCAATAACACACAACATTTGAAGGGGACCCATGCCCTAAGACCATACATACATTTGAACAGTCCAGGCCCTGGTTGTTCATAGAGCGGATAACTCTATCCAGTGGATAAGTCGCTATCCACCGGGTAAAACATATCAGTTGCAATACATTTTATCCGCTGGATAGCGAGTTATCCAGTGGATAGAGTTATCTGCTCTTTGAACAACTGGGGTCAGGTAATAATAAAGAATTTTTGTGATAGGTGGACATTTAAACAGCTGTATGATAAAGGACTTGTCTACAGGGGATTCAAGGTACAATATCTAATTTATACAACATTCATGGTACAGTAGAACCTCAATTATCTGGACTCGTTGGGACTGAGCTGAATAGTCTGGATAATCGAGAGTCCGGATAATCGAAAATGTGAATATTAATGAGACAAATAAAACTGAATGACTGAACAAGTGGAGCGTGAAATTTCACTTAGAAACAAAGAACACCTGAGCAAATCAGAGCTCAGTGAAATGCACTGCCATAGTATGGCACGTGTGAGCTCAAAATGTGTTTAGATTTGGGTTTGAAGAGAAACAAATTCAGTTTGAACCGGAATTCCATTACTTAATTTCAAGGGAAAAAGTTTTGCTGCGTATCTTAAATGTGGCTAATTAACCCATTGACTACCGGCTGTTTTTACATTTTCTGAGTGATTTTCCACCTATAAACGATGAATAGCAATTCGTGACTCTTTATTTGAACTACCAGGGAAAAGTGGTGCTGTCCTAAGCCATGGGAGGCTCAAGGTTTCTGAAAACGTCATTTTGACGTAGCTATTTTTTATCCGTGAAGCGACAACAATGGCCCAAGTTCGGTTTGCTTGCAATTTCTGCTAAATTTACAGCCATTTTCATCTTTAGCGGCTGCCTGATGAGCATCATTAAGCATGATGGTAGCTAAGAGTCCACTTTCTCAAAGAATCGAGCAAGGTGATGTACTTTGTTGTTGAATTTGGCTTGTTACTCGACGAACTGGGAATTTGGCCGGTCGAACACTTAGTACCTTTTGGACTCGACTATTGATGAATATTATTTCTCGACCTCCTGCCACATATTTTGGAATTTCTGAGTACTGAAGATGACCACAAGCAGGAATTTTTGGCAGTAGGTTGGAGTGGCTGTAGACTGTAGGCTGTATATGTGAAAGAATTGGGAGAAGGAACGGGTGCTGTCAAAAATTCTCGTCATTTCCCTGCATGCAATGTGGTCTAGATGTTGAAAATGGCGGAAAGGCCTGAATGCACTGGAACAAAAGGCTGTATCTATGCTCAGGAGAAGAATATCAACAAAAAAAGTCATTTCTAAGCTAGAAAAAGGACTGAATTTCGTTATGATGGTTGAATTTTGGTTTTTCGACAATGATTTCCTTAAAAAACATGAAGGCGAAAAGGGGCATTTTTGTCGTTTCTCTTTGACGTTAAAAACGGTCAGTTTTGTTCTTGTCCAAACTCAAAAGGCCATATTTGGTCAAAATCGCTACGTTTCTTGCATTTATTGGATATCCAAATTTAAAGGGCATTCCATTTTGTGCTCACAACTAACAGTTAAGGCAATATTCGTACGATTGAAAAAGTTGCAATGTTTTGAAGCATGGGAGTTTTTTACGGCCGGTTTTGGCCAGCACGGGTGCCAATGGGTTAATATTCATGGAAAACTAGGACCAGCTAAGCAAGTCCGGATAATAAAAAAATCCTGATAATCGAGGTCCAGATAATTTGTTTTAGCAAGACATGTGTAAAACAGACTTTATTTACACAATGTCATGGGTAAAGTTAACGAGTATGATGCTATGGTCACATCATAACCACTATCACAATGTGTAGGTCTGGCAGCAGATCAACCCTGCAAAATTTCAACCCTGTAGACTTAGTATTTGCACAGATATTCCTGACCATATTTTGTGATTTTACTTCATTTTGTGTCCACCTTGTGACGTCACAAGTCCTCTAATTTGCATAAATCAAAATGTTGAATAACTCGGCAACCAAGAGTGCTATCACAATAAAATAAATGCCATTCTTCGTCATTTTGAACAAGCTAATGAAAACTTTTGTGTCATGTGCACTTAAGTCTACATTGTACTGTGTGTAGTCGAGGAGCAGAACCTCCAAAAAATTGATCACGTAGCACCCCCACCACACAAAAGGTTTGTGCTCAGATTATGATAGACTGATACCTCTAGAACATTTCTAAGCCGGTCGTACTGGTAGAATGTGGGGTCAGGGATCTGCTACAGCACGTTTTTTATGGGGGGGTGAGGGTGCTACAATGCATACAGAATTTTATAAATGTGACCTAGCTGGGAAGGAAAATAATCATATCTCTGGAGTTATTAAAGGTAGTTCCTTGAAATTTGGATATGTGATGTAACTCTAGGAGATCATTATTTTAAAACATTTTTGAGGTGTCGAATCAGTTACCATGGTAACAGTTACCAGACAATATAAACAAGTATGCAAAATCTCTTAATAATAACTGCTCCTCAAATAGAAAATTATAGCTTCGTTACTGAAAAATAATTGGAAATATACGTTTCTTGTACAAGAATAGCAAAGTTCATGCTCGTGTTAACACAACCAAACTCGAAGCTGTGTTCTACCATTGTTTTAGAACACTGTAGTTACTATAGGCTGGCTACTTAAGCAGTAGGGCATACGAGGCCTGGGTATGAAATGTTTCCGGAAAACAAGTTTGATCAACAATATCTTCCACAAGATTGCTTAGAACAGCATGAAATTTTCCCTAGAAGCAAATCACGATGGGTACTCTTGCCTTAACACAAAAGTTGAATCACGTGACATGTCACGTGATCATATTCAAAAATTAGTTAAATCAGCAATTTGGTGACGAAGTTTTTTTAAATGAAACAATTTTAAACTTATAGCCTTAACATTTGCATATCTACATCATTTTACTACTTTTGTACAGTTTCTTATAAAGATTTAATATATTTAATATTCTACACTTGGAATCACGGATCTTCAATTCCAAAATTAAGGTTATAAATCCGTAAAGGTTGAATTTTGGGCTTAAAAAGTCTCTGTTGTCCTCAAAATTATTTTTGAAAAACAACAGACAGTCACTCCAAAGGGTAAGAACTGGAAATAGTTAATCTGCATCAAATAAGCTTTTTACTTGACATTTCCTCTACCGTTACCAATTCCTCAAATGTGTACTAACTTCAAAAAAATTGCCTTGTGTCCTGTATTTCGATCAGTAAGAGAACCTGTTGCACTTAAATTAGTCAAGGACCATGAGAAATTTCTGTGTGCAAAATTTAAAGCGAGTTCTCTTAGTAAGAAGTTTTAGAGAAAAAGAAAAATCCAACATAGTGAATCCAAGAAGCCGGGTGGTCTTACAGAACGGATGCCATAATTCTTGTGTTTTACGACATCATCACCCAGTTTGTACAGCGCAAATAATGCACACATCTGCCCTTCGCTTTTCACCGTCTTGAACTTTGCAATGTAGACACATAGTGCCCCACCACTCCTTCACGCTAAGGGACAAAAAGCAATCCAAGGCAAAATTGATTTCATGTCATTTTGGGACCGTACATATTCCTTAAGCATAGCGCCTTGCTCATCTCTGTTAACTTCTAAATTTTACAACCACTAATTAGGCCGGTAACAGCATGTGAATTATCAAATGCTGTTGCTACATCGTCAGTCTCCAAAACTGTGAATTTTCCTTTTTGCCAACAAAAGAGGAAGGCTTGAATGCATGAAAAGGCGGCATCACTAGAACTTTTTCAGGGCCCAGAATGGGGGCATTTTGTTAGTTAACAAGAGAAATTAATAATAACTATTGCATATAATTGTGAAAACAACACCTCAGGTATTGTTTTGTTCAGTTTCTGAGCTGTACCCTTCAGTGGCATCCAATTGTGGCGAAAGACAGTGACTTGATGGGCCGTTGATCAGTTTGGATTGGTGCTGCAACAGCTGCTGTGACTGAAGACCTCGATCCTGAAATGGCAGGCATTTCTACAGTTACTGCAGGTGAATGCAGAGCCTCATTGTGTCATTGCTATCTGCCTTCTGCATTGCGTCCTCTCCTTATCCCCATTCTCATTGCTTTTCTACATGCTTGTTTTGACGAACTGCTTCCGGGTGCTGTGGTGAGTGTTGTCATTGCCTCCCAGGTTGGTGGGTCAATGTTTTCTACTTTCGTCTCCCGCGCAGTCACATTTTTAGCACGCAAAGCACATCTTCAAATAGGGTTGGCGGAAGAAGCCAGTAAACCTTACAGCACATCCTTGTGGATTCGACAATCATCCTTGCGCCTGACATGGGCAAGCCACGACAATCGCCGCTGAATGAACAGGGCAAACATAATTGATATGCCTGCCTGCTTAAGGACCACCTTGGTTAGAACTCATTCCTGTAATCTGATGCCCAGGATTCTCTTGAGTTAATGGAGGTGGAATTAGGATGTCTACGTTTCACAACCATGCGTGTGTTGAGCCCACAAGCTTGATACACCTTCATCGTGGTGGTCAGCATAATGTCTACCAAATCCTTTTAGCCAGGCACCCTCTTTGCCTTGCCTATCTGTTTCTTGAGCTTGGTGTCAAAGAAGAAGTTACTGGTGAATGTGGAACCGATGTGCTGAACTCCTCCCTATTGTGAAGAGTGTTACCTGGCAATACAGTTGTTCTGGTTGACCAATCTTCTGTCCCCTCTTGTGTGGAGATATACACTATCCTTTGTCGATGTGCGGACGTGTGGGATCAGAGCAGAGAAAATAAGATACCAAACAATGTAAGAGCGAGTACATAGAGTTCTACACTGCCCTGTTGTATTCCAGTGATGATTAGAAAAGTGTCGTAGAAGGAACCATTTTACATGTACTGGTGAGGTCATGCTAAACAGCTTGCATTGGAAGACACAATTTTCTGGAGCAGTAAGTGACTTGGTATTATGTGGTGAGTGATCATAAACATTTGAATTAATAGAGAAGTGAATAGACAATAAAGTAGTTGTTACCTCGTGTTTCTCTCCCTTTCTCCTAAACCTCTGAAAGCGGTTGAAATTGATTCAAACAGGATCAAAGGCAGTAAAAGGGCTTACGGTAATCCGCGAAACGAAATGAAACGAAACGAAACAATTGGTAATCGACAAAACAAAAAAACAAAAACAAATAGATGACACGAGAAATTTGACCTCCCTTCCAAAACTGTCCTCGCTAGATGCCTTGTTTCGCTAAATACCAATAGCGGTCGATTGGTAATTGACGAAACAAGGCTCGCAAACTATTTTCAAAAGAGCCCTGCCTTCGAAAATTATCTTGTTCCATAAAGCAAATACTGGCCTACAGATGACTGGACAAATTTGCCCTTTCTTCTAAAAACCGTCCTCGCTAGATGCCTTGTTTCGCTAATTACCAATAGCGGTCGATGAAACAAGGCTCGCAAACTATTGTCAAAAGTGCCCTGCCTTCGAAAATTATCTTGTTTGATAAAGAAAATACTGGCCTACAGATGACTGGAGAAATTTGCCCTTTCTTCTAAAAACCGTCCTCGCAGACGCAGACGCACTGACATTATCATTAAATCCGCAGACAAGGGATCCGGTATAGTCATCATGGACCGGGATTGGTACATCAACGAATGACTACGACAGCTAAACGACATCAAAGTCTACAAGACTCTAGATAAGGACATCACTGATGACATCCAAAAACGCATACGTATTTACGTACAACGCATGCACCGTGACCAAATCATTGACGATGACACTAAACGTTTTTTAATACAAACCGATACTAAGACCGGACGTTTTTACATTTTACCCAAAATTCACAAACAGGGTAACCCTGGACGCCCTATTGTTTCTAGTAATGCACATCCAACAGAACGCATCTCACAGTTCGTAGACTATCATCTCACACCTCTCGTACAGACTACCCAATCATTCATAAAAGACACCACTCACTTCCTTAACAAACTCGAAAATCTCGGACAACTGCCCAACAATGCCATTCTCATTACACTTGACGTTTCTTCACTCTACACCAACATACCCCATAACGAAGGCATCAATGCATGTCATTACTTCCTCGACACGCAAACGCACTACCTCCACTATCGGCACTGAAACTCTCTGTGACCTCATACGCATGATACTCACTATGAACAACTTTTCATTTGACGACAAGCACTACTTGCAAGTACACGGCACTGCCATGGGAACTAGAATGGCACCATCTTATGCCAATCTTTTTCTCACCAAACTCGAGACAGACACTCTATCACATGCCCCATACCAACCGCATACCTGGTGGCGCTTTATAGATGACATTTTCATGATGTGGACACACTCAGTAGACAATCTCAACACCTTCACCACATATCTCAACAACATTCACCCTACAATTAAATTTACTTCCAATTATTCTTTCTCATCCATACCCTTTCTGGACGTCAACGTGTCACTGAACAACGGTAAAATCACTACTGATCTTTACACTAAGGCTACTGACAAACATCTCTACTTGTTACAATCCTCCTGCCATCCCAGACACAGCAAAAGAGCTATTCCATTCAGTTTAGCTCTCAGACTTCGACGCATCTGCTCTTCTGACGAAACTTTCGCACTCCGTCTTAACGAACTTAAGTCTTATCTCAACAAACGTGGGTACAATCTCTCTTTCCTCAACAACGAAATACAACGCATTTACAACATTTCACGTACCGAAGCACTTGCCCCCAAACAACGCAATTCCGATACTAACCAGCCTACACGTGTACCCCTTGTTATAACATACAATCCAGCTATTCGCTCCGTATCATCTATTATTCACAAACACTTCAACATTTTATCTTCATCTCCCCGCTGCGTTGACGTTTTCAAGGCTGCCCCTCTTGTTGCTTTATACATACATAAATACTTTATTCGTCCCAAATGGGCTTTTCAGAATAAAGAGATAACTAATGCTATATACAAGTAAATTAATTAACTAATTAACTAGTAAATGACATAATCAAACCGATTAATTATTAATAAAAATAAATTAATGAAATAAAAAGTGGGGCAATTAAGTCACTAAAAAATTTGAGAGAAGGCTTCTCCTCAGGCAATGTTTGAAGTCCTGTAGTGTTGGTTTCAACTTAAGAGTCGAATTAAGTGAGTTCCAGAGTTTGACTGTCCTGAAGTGGAAAGTTCTTTGCCCTGTGGCTGTTTTAAACAAAGGAATATTTAACATCTGGGAGTTCCTCGTTGTACGCCTGGTGATCGTAGCTCTTTGAATATATTTAGAAAATAGAGAGGCTGGTGCGCACCCTGACATACATTTGAAGGCCATTATTGCATGGCGATAATACAACTGCTGTCTTACAGGTAGCCACTTTAGATTTTTAAGGATAGGGGAAATATGGTCGTATTTCCTTGAGTTGCTAACGATACGAGCTGCGAAGTTCTGTACAGCTTGGATCCTACTTAAGTTGTACTCAGAGGTGTTGCTCCAAACATTACAACAATAATAATTATAACTTGCTAAAAACTAAGGCATTAACTATAATAGTTAAGGTGGTTGGGTCAAAAACATGTTTAACTCGATTAATCTGGCCTAGGCGCGCCATGCAACTGGACACTGTTGAAGCTATGTGATTGTTATATGTCAAGCAGGGATCCAGGATAACTCCCAGATCCTTAGCAACAGTAGCCGGTGCAATTTCTTCTCCTAACAAATTTAGACGAAAATCCTCTACTTTGCTGACCATCACTCTGGTGCCAAAGATAATTAAAGTAGTTTTACTAGGGTTTATAAGGAGTTGATTTCTAAAAGTCCAGTTACTAATTCTGCATAAGTCTTCATTTAATTTGGTAATCGCGTTTGCCTGGTCCTGTAGGTTGAAATTTAGTATCAGTTTAGTATCGTCGACATAGCACTGGGGGGAACTATGGCTTGGAATGCTCGGAAGATCGTTGGTGTAGATACTAAAGAGCAGCGGTCCCAGAATGCTTCCTTGTGGCACTCCGCAAGTCATAGGAAGTTGGGCTGATGTAGCATTATGAATTTTAACAACTTGGTAGCGTGACTGGAGATAGCTGCAGAACCATTTGATAGCAGTAAGTAACAATCCAATGTCTTGAAGCTTAGACAGAAGGATTCCATGGTTAACACTATCAAAAGCTTTGCTCATGTCGAGCAACACAGTGGCAGTTAACTGTTTCTTATTAATGGCTTCGAGGATTACATCAGTTGTTTGTAAGATAGATGTCTCAGTAGAGTTCCACTTCTTGTTACCGCACTGCTTGGGTGACAGACGTTGGTTTGCTATTAAAAAGGACGTTCGCTGATCGTGGGCGATTCTCTCGCAAACCTTTGAGAGCACAGGTAACAGTGAAATAGGCCTGTAATTGTTAGGGATGTCCCGGTCGTCATCCTTCAGTATAGGTGTCACTTCCACAATTTTCCAAACGTTGGGGAATTGGGCAGAAAGAAAGGTGGCATTAATAATCGATGTGATTGAAGGTAGACAGTCCTTAATGACGCGAATTGGTATCTTATCTATTCCAGGGGACTTATCTGTTGCCATAGAGTTGATAATCTTTTGTACTTGGTTGATGTTCACATTAGCGTCGAAAACAAACTGTTCAGAAGCGGGATATTCCCGAGGGGTAAACTAGGAATCGTGTTCTTCACACTGGAATTTTTCGGCAAGTGTGCTAATTTTCTGAATTGTATTCTTACCGATGTTTACAAAGAAGATATTGAATTCGTCGGCCACAGTGTTTACGTCCCCTGAAAAGAAACTCTGCGAAGCAGATTTTTTAGGAATACAACTACGAATGACTCTACACATGGTGTTGGTGTTGTTCCGATTTTCTTTGATTTGTTCCATAAATTCCTTTTCAGCAAGACGGATTTTTCGTTTCACCTGCCAACAATAGCTCTTGTAGCTCGACCAAGCCAATGGATCTTTAGTTTGTTTGAACTTACGTTTCCAGCCATCTCTTGTTGTCATTAGATCGCGAATCTCATCGGTGATGTAAGGATTCGGTCGTCCTCGCAGGCGAATAGTTTTTAAAGGTGCATGGCTATCCAAAATCTCATTAAACAACAAATTAAAGGCATGAAGTTTATCGTCAGGGTCATCGAAGGTTTCCAGAACTGACCAGGGTGCCCTTATGATGTCATTATTAAATCTCTCCGAGGAATAATTTTTGAAACTTCTGATAGTCATAAACGTGGATGGAGTTCGCTGCTTCTTCAGCCTCAGCGTAACATAAACAAGATCGTGATCACTTATTGATGATGGTAAAACTTTAGCTTCGATGACTTGCTTCGCATTTTGAGGCAAGAATTATATCTAATAAAATAAAGCTTCGGTGGAATCCGTTATACGTGTTGGCTGTGTTGGCTGGTTTAAATCGTATGTGCGACAGAAGCTCACAAAAGCTTGAGAATCAACAAGTTCTGGCTGTAACAAATTACAGTTCATGTCCCCAAGTATGTAGACCGGTTTGTTCAGA